>CAJUYI010005278.1:0-11511 GCA_910591695.1 Galerucella pusilla
ACCGCTGTATTACAGCGATAATACCCTACATGTGGTGTTTTCAGTTTGGTGTTTATTTTTTATTAAAAATTAATTAAACGTCAAACTGACAAATGGATTAAAAATGTCGCGAATATTTGGTATTGCATCTAACCATTCAATTAATTTACCAATTGTACTTCTCACAACTGTAGTTTTGAACAAAAATGGATAATATTTGTTTGATTATAACTAATAAATTTATTAAACGTCGGATTGACAATCAATTTTTTGATATCTACAAAGTAAAAAATTATCTTATCGAATACTCCTCGGGTCTTGATAAATACTCAAAATTTTGTCGTAGAGAATCCTTCAAGCGTGCTGCTCAAAGATAATAGCCCTCGGCCTGCGGCCTTGGGCTATTATCAAGCAACACGCTTTCAGCATTCTCTATGACAAAATTACCTCTGTATTATCAAGACCCTAGGGGTATTACTACTGATAATACCCTTCTTGGTGTGCGTCATCGTTTGTGACGTATATCCGGGTTTTCGGCATGTCGTTTATTTTATTTTCTATTTTGACATATGGCTAACCTTAAATTTGATAAATAAGATCATCAGGATTGTATTTAGCCAAATTCGAGAAGGCTATGCAATTAATAATTACCAGCTTCTTTTTCTAACTGAAAATTCTTAAGAACTTTCAAAATACTGATGTTTTTCCATGTATTCATGCATATTTTTGTTATTCCTATAAGTAAAACAATAAAATTAATATTCACTTTTCATAAATAATAATTGACCGTAAACAACAAAGTACAGACCTGTCAAGAACTGTCAGTGTGACAGTAGAAAAAGACGTAAGACTTATTGCCGATACGAAAGTAACGCCTTGATAGTATTTTAAACTCTTGATTGATAGGTTGAGCTTGAACGTAATCTAAACATCAACCAATCAAAGATTAGGGTTAACGTTTGTAATACATTCAAACGGTTCATTATTGTGATATTTTGATTAGGATTAATCACAGACCTACCTTTTTTTCCATTTCTTCCTACGTAATGTGTTAGAAAGACATTAACAATCGATGACGCACACCAAGAAGGGTATTATTTCAACTATATATACATTTGTCAAGAAAACATTTTTGTATTCTGTGTAAAATATTTTTATTTTAAATTGCAAAGCGCTTTCGGCTATTAGGCCATCATCAGTGCCATACTCGTCAGATATGAAACAAGAAACCCAGTCAAATTTCTACAACACATTAACGTCACTGTTAAAATTACATTAAATTTGAAATTTTAAAAAAAAATTATCCCCTGATTGGGGTTAAACTGTCTTCATATTATGAACATTTTTAATTTTAATTAAGTTCTTCAGCCACTACACGAACACGTGTTAGTAGACCGGAAGACAAAGTGACACTACTGAGTATGGCACTGATGATGGCCTAATAGCCGAAAGCGCTTTGCAATTTTAAATAAAAATATTTTACACAGAATACAAAAATGTTTTCTTGACTTTCTAGTCATGTGTACTCAGCTATAAAGATATTCACCATATACATTTTGTGTACTTAGATCTTTCAACATAGTTTTATAATTTTGGTAAATTTTCATTGTGCTTATAAAGTTGAAATAGTACTTATTCTACTCATTAATTATTCTTAATGAATAATAAATTATTATAGTCAAAAGCGCTCTTATCGTGCAGATTCAAATAATGTATCAAATTAGAAGACACAGAGGTTACCAAAATGTGAGATTACAATTATACCCGAAGAAAATAATGATGATTGATGTATCCTGCACACTGGTTGACGAATTTCCACTTTTTCATTCATTCTCGAAATAATTTATCGGATTAAGCACCATTTTTTTTTGGCTTGAGGATGCAAAATACCGAAAAAATGCTTCTTATTATCCATATTGTCACTTTGAATTGTCAAAGTGACATAACTGACATTTAAATGAAAACTTCGCTGGTGAAAGACTTTTTTGAATCGCTGAAAACTAAATACATATCCTTTTTTCTCCCGTCAAAATTGCATAAGTCTGTCTTATTCATCTCACGGATTTTGGATTTGGAAGTTATGATTAAACGCAATAAAAGAAAACAAAAACGGTGAGTATGTCTTTGTTGAATCATCTGATCCGCATGATAAGACTGCATTTGACTATACCTGAAAACTCTATAAGACTTTTGGGCCATTCCTATTATAAATACTTTATTTTTACTTAGTACTTTTTTTCATAAGGTATAGTGCGGCTCTGATCCGAAATCCGAAAAGTCAGTTTCTTAGATCGTGAAAAGATCTATACCTTACTAATATCTTAAAAAATAATATAATACATAATTCGCCAGAGTGGCGGACAAGCATGTTCAGTCAACAATTAGTAGGTTATTTCTATAAGATGAAAATTGGAAAAACGTAACCATGGGGTTTCGAGCCCCTCAGCCACGAAACCTTTACGTTACCTCTGCGCTACCGACTGTTAAATATTTATTTATATTATTTTCGAAATCCCATACTGTTATTTTGATTTAACAGTGTTCAGATGATAATTTAAAAGCCTTAAAACATGAAGGTAATACTCATAATCTTCTGAAAATCAAATTAAAATAATCATCCATCAAAAAGGACTTATTTGTGAAAGTTTGCGTGTTTTTCTATCACGTCCAGTCCTACTTCCGTTGGAATTATTATGAATTTAATTCGCTCGACCATTAATAAAATTTCATATTGTTTCATGCTTAAATTTTATATTATTTTAAAATTAATTTCATATTTTAATAGATTTGTCGTTTCCTCTCATAAATTATACGAAACCAAAGTAGTTTGTACCGGCTTCTTATTATTTTTACGATAATAATACCACCTTCTTATTATATTAGTTGTTTCTTTATAATATTTAAACTTTTCGACCGCAATTTAAAAATTTCATCACATCTTACATCTTTTGTAGAAATGGATATTATAAAACATTCTTGTGGTTATTTCGGCAATTGTATATAGGCAAATTGAAGGTACTCTATTAGGCAAGACTTATTTCTAGTTATTAGAGAAAATATAAAACAGTTTTTTACTGGAATTCCGCAGGGGTAGTTCCCGAGGAATGTCCCAGAGACTAGTAGCTCACTCAGATCTATTTTCGACAGGAATTTTAGGATATCACCAGGCTTTGGTTTAGTTAAGTTTCCCTCTTTTATCCAGTACTATGTGTGGATGTGGATAGAGGTTTCTTCTTCCAAACCACCGAAGCTACTCTTAGTGCAGTTTTACTCTGACTTAGATATTCTTTTGTTCTCAACTTTTTGTAGTCACCCAGAAGTTGATTGTCTAAGCTCTACAAGATATTTCTAATGGTTAGATCTCCTCGTTTTGGCGTTGCCTATTTCTTCCGATACTACTACAAATGGAGACGATGTCTTCAGGTAGTTACAATATCTATCTACTATCTACTTAGATTCTACTATATTATATTAATGATATAATCTAGAGGGAATTTGTTTATATGGTTCAAATAATAGCCTTTTTGGTGTGCGTCATCGATTGTGACGTATATCCAGGTTTTCAGCATGTCGTTTATCACAAAACAGTCTAACCTATAGAAGTGAAAGTTTATAGGATGACCTTGAATACAAAAATGAGGTTTCAAACCCATCCACCTGAAGCGCTAGTTGCAATTGAGCTGTCGAAACAGGCCTGGTAGCTAAGGCCTTTAGCACGAAAAGAAGAAAATATTTTAAAATTCATCAAAGCTGTCATATAGTTGTCACCATTGTCTTTTATAGATTGTTTCCTTTTGCCATTTGCTGCTGCTATTTGTGTTTTAATTAGGTACTGTAAGTCTTATCAAGTGTGATAATTCATAATATTTATAATGGTTGGTGTGAAGTTTTCCTGGGTGTACAGACATTGCATCAAAACGACATAGGTTTCCCAAACATGACCCTTTGTTGTTGAATGAATGGGTTGCCTTTTTCGCAATCCAAAACTAAAGGAATTAAGCGCTGAACAGATTTATAAATCCTACAAAGTTTGCAACAAATATTTTGGACCACAATATTGTTATTGGGACAAAAAGGGGCCTCACTCGCAAAGCTGTTCCTACAATCCTGTCAGGATTGATCAAAAAGTGATAGGAAATACATAATATTATCACTCTTAGGCATTACTTTGCGCGTGGTAAAATGTAAATTGCATTTAGGAATACCTAAATTCGTTTTAGGTATTACTTGAGTTTAGGAAATGGATAGTGAAATCGGGCACAAACTTCCATTAAAAAAAGCGTTATGAAATAGTTCTGAACCCATCCACTGCGATCGCTGAAATTCTTCTTCCCTTAGACTGTTTTTCGACCTCAGCTGCCTTGCCTATTCCGACAACTCAATTGCAACTAGCGCTTCAGGTGGATGGTTTGACACCTCATTTTTTCATTCTAGGTAATCCTATTGGACTTTCACTCCTATAGGTTAGACTGTTTTGTGGTCGTTTATTTTATTTGCTATTTTGACATATAGATAACCTTAAATTTGATAAATAAAATAATCAGGATCGTATTCAGCCAAATTCGAAAAGGCTGTGAAATTAATAATTATCAGGTTCTTTTTCTAACTGAAAATACTTGAGAACTTTGAAAATGCTGATGTTTTTTCGTGTATCCATGCATATTTTTGTATTATTTAAATAAATAAAACAATAAGATTAATATTCACTTTTCATAAATGATAATTGACCGTAAACAACAAAGTACCTGTCGAGAACTGTCAGTGTGACAGTAGAAAAATACGTAAGACACATTGCCGCTACGAAAGTAACGGCTTAATAGTATTTTGAATTCTCGATTGATAGATTACGCTCGCGCGTAATCTAAACATCAACCAATCATATTTTTGTAAGTCAAAGATTAGAGTAAACGTTTGTCACATAGAGAAATATAATATAATGAGAGTTGTCGACCCTGTAGTAACAGTTGGCATCACGTCGATCGAAGCGCACCAGGTAGGGTTGTTGGAACTAATTTTGGAGGGCGGGTTATTTAAATTGGTTAGTTTCGATTAATTGTGGGTATGTAGATCTCACAATTTGTCTAAAAACTGTTTATTTTATATAATTATTTCATTAAAAAAAATTAATAATAATTTCATTTTTTCTAATGAAATGATTATAACTAATAAACAATTTTAAGACACATACGTACATTAGATAAATGAGAAATCAACACTAATTTAAAATTTTTATTAAACTGCACCTATTATTATCATCAATTCATCGAACATTTACATATTATTAATCACAAAATAACATATTTTTACTAAACTTACATTATATTTAGGAAAGTTAATCCAATATCACATCCAATTGCACATTATTTTAAAATTATTCACAAAAACTGCAAAAATTTAAAGAAAAAGGAGCTGGAAAGTAGATTCTCCATTTCTATGAAGACAATAATAGATCTGAAACAATATAAATAAAATGCATTCCCTTAAGTTACAATTTGTTAGGTAGATGAGTTCTTTGAGACTATCATTATTGTTAGAAAAAATAAGCTTTCATTTCACAAGCAATAGCTACAGTATATTCGAAAGCTTGGGTATTATTATCATGTTCAACTACTTTTGGTAGTAGTGTATGATCTAAGGATTGCAAAGGTAAAACAAATCTAATAAGTATGCATAATGAACCTGTGAATGCATTATTATTAAAATGATCTTTACACAACTTTTGATCCTTTGATGTAGAAGGAAATTCTAAAATGTTGTACCACTGTTCACTTTCATTAATATCAGATGGAAATTCGAAAAATGTTTTATTCTTACGACAAATTACGAAGTGGCCAAAAATATTTACTAAGTATTACAATTTTTTGCAATACAACTATGACGTATTATATTTGTTGTTGGTTACTTTTATTCCCTTAATTAGAACTAAAATCCTCAATAAATGTATAAATAAACTAATTGTAAATCCATGATCCGACTCGCCATTTTGTAGAATAATTATTGACACTTTCACTATGACTTTGACAAGCAGAAGCTAGATTCACACCAGCCAATGTATGATCGATTTTGTATATTTTCGTTCTTAATGACTTAAAAGTTAATATACTAGGATATTTCATAATATTTATCGACATCGAAGGATAAATTTTAATAGTGGAGTGAAATGTAATTTATAGTATTTTAAACCATTTTATTCTATTTCCCTTTTGTAAAAAGTCTTGAAGCGACTCGATGCCCGGGTCTCTTTTATTTTGTCTATGGTTTGTAATACATTTAAACGGCTCATTATTGTGATATTTTGATTAGGATTATTCACAGACCTGCCTTTTTTCCATTTCTTCCAACGTAATGTGTTAGAAGGACATTAACAATCGATGACGGACACCAAAAAGGGTATTATTTCAACCATATGTAGTACCTACATTCAATAGTCTTCTTGGTGTGAGTCATCGGTTGTGACGTATATCCGGGTTTTTGAGCATGTCGTTTATTTTATTTGCCACGTTGACATATAGCTAACCTTAAATTTGATAAATTAAATCATCAGGATATTATTCAGCCAAATTCGAAAAGGCTTCTTTTTCTAACTAAAAATACTTGAGAACTTTCAAAATGTTTTTCCGTGTATCTGGGCATATTTTTGTATTATTTGGATAAATATAATAATAAGATTAACATTCACTTTTCATAAATAATAATTGACCGTAAACAAAAAAGTACAGGACTGACGAGAACTGTCAGTACGACATTAGAAAAAGACGTAAGTCACATTGCCGCTACGAAAGTAGCGCCTGCATCCTATTTTGAAGGATATTTAGAACTTCACCTAAATATAAAATCAATCGGAAAATAAAAGCTATAAACACCGGTTTCAATCTATTCTTGTTATTATAAACCGTCCATAAATTTGTCCACGAATTAAGAAAAATTAATTTTTCATAAATCTTTAGTTCGAAAATTCGTTTTATATCATAAAACGATTATAATAATTTGGATCATAAACGTGCATCTTGTAAATAGCAGTTATTTTATCGCTGAAAATTGTTTGATTCGTTTCAGGTATTATTATATGTGTTTTTAAATGCTTTACAACTTTATGAACCCCAATCTCTATTTAAACTTAAGATATTCCCATAACTTTATAATATGACATCATAAAATGACAATAATTTTCTCTTATTTTGGACCACTTAAAACTCCTCATGAATAACCAAAGAAGGCGTCGACCAGGTCACACAAAGGTTATGAGTATCATTTCATTTGTTGGTAGGATTATTTTTGCTTAATGTAATTTTGTTTTTCTATTTCCGTCACTAAAACACGGGTTTGACATTCGCAAAACGTAATTTATATTTAATATTCCTTGATAATTTTGTAGATCTGTGTCATTTGAATTTTCAATGACACGTCAGTCATTGTCTGTCATCTTGTGAATATAATTAATAGTATATTACGTAACGTGTGTGGTAAGAAGCATTTTACGAACGAATGGAAAAGTTACGCACGATGCCGCGTAGCGGCGAGTGAGTAATTCCGTGAGTGCGTAAAATGCTTTACAACACGAGTTACGTACTATACTTTACCTACGACCTACTTGTACTTGTATTTTTTATAAGAAGCATGAGAAATAACAGTTACATAATTAGAGGTGCTTGGTAAACTCCATCTCTATTACTCTATTACCAATGAAAGAAGCATATTAAAGAACTAACGTTTAATCATTATTAATATATTGTTGATAATCGAAAGTCCATTTTTCAATTATAATCAATACATATACTTAGCCCTTTGAGCTTTTCATAGTTAAACATGGCCGTATTGAATGTTTTCAAATAGTAAATTTTGAATAAAATGGTCTATATATTGACAGTTGCTAAGATGTTGCTAGGGAAGCCGTGCGATTTACTTTACAGCTGTGCGATTTTTTTACAGTGCGTAATAGACGTAATTACATTGGTACCGACTGTGTGTTTTTGACTGATTACAGGGAGGGTCGTAGATAAAATAATATAATATACCTAATTATGTTTTTTTCCAGCGAGAGTAAAAAAGTATAGTAAGCATCTAGTGTCAAAAACATCTCTAATCACTCGTGACTAAAGAAACGATTTGACACTTGGTACTTAATATACTATTTTGTGTTTAAATTGTGAACTACGCGTTCTAGCAGTGAGAATAATTTCCAGTATTTCCTCGTATGCGTGTTTGTAATATTTTTTTTTTCTCTTAGCAGTACCACAGATTATATAATCTGTGGCTGTACGATGAATATAGTATCTGAGATACAGCAACCGGTGCGTCTTGATAAATACCAGTAACTGTTATGCTCTAATTTTTCTCCTTATTGCAGAAGAAAAATGGAGAGTGTTATTCGAGAGGGCGCTTTAAGATTATTGACAACAGAGAGTTCCTGTGATGTAATTTTAAGTTGCCAAGGACGTAGACTCATGGCTCACAAAGTCATACTGTCGATGGTCAGTCCTGTATTTCGGGTAAGTACACTACTGTTAAATAGAATTTTTGGATTTTCAAAAATATTTATATTGTAGATCAGATAACAATAATAATAGACGTGTACTTAACAATCTTGGAAAATAAATAACTGATAGAGCATTTCAATTCGCACTTTTCAAAATAAATAAAACTTTATGTGATAATCTACAATTTCAAGGCTAAACTGTGCTTGGAACAGAAAAATGGCCAGACCAAAAGTAAATAGAAAGTTATTGGAACTTTTATAAGCGTGTTGATAGGGAGTAATAGTACTGCTCTTACAGTGACATATTATGCATATTATTATGCATATTATGAATGCGCATTCGATGTTTAGAGTAAGAGAAACATTATTAAGGTTAGTGCCTGCTCTTATTTGTGCGCGCTTATTGCAGTGCACTATCACGACCTTATTTAATGTTTGATTGTTACAATTTGTAGGTAATCTGTGATAAAACTTAACTTTTTTCTTCTTTCAATGACAGTTTCAAGTTAACCAATCTCCCTCCGCCATATAAAACAAAAAGATGAACCTTTCCAGTTTAGAAACTCGAAAAATGTAAAAGATAAAGATTGACTTACAACAGTGACATTGCATTTTTTAAAGAATTCCTAGCATAAAAACCCATGCAAAATGAAAATGGATGGGAAATTATTCAGAAGAATCTTGAACCCACAGTAAAATAATATGTAATAATAAATATTTACCGATGCAGATCAAAAAGTAGGCACCTACTGGAAAAAAGTAGGTTTTGAAAAACAATGAAAAAACCTACCTTATGATATAATGTCATTTTATAGATAGCGTATTTACAGTTTAGTGCAGCTTTTCATGTTCGGCTTACTCACCCGAATGCATAAAAAATCGGCGAGCTCCGCTATGTGCATGGCACGAGTGCAGAGCAATAATTATTTTTTCTACTAACGTGCGGAAAGTGAATCTTTTCCGCACTAAAAAGCGTGCGGAAAAGTAAATTTGTCAAGTTTTTGGGGAGTATACTGACATTTGAATATTTAAAATACATATTTGTATGATTGTAGTTTACCAAATGACTGAAAAATTGATAAATTTATTATAATTCTGCTATAATTTTCAATAAAAAAAAACTTATTTTTTAATCATTTTTAAATGGCCTTGGTATAAGCCTCATTGAATTAATGTCAAATAATAATAATTAGTTTGTTGATATGTATTTAATAGGAAATGTTTCTTTATGTTAACTTTTGAGCTTATTTCCGCATGCTAGTAGAAAAAATAGTGTACCTAACACGTGCGTAAAGTGACTTTTCCGCACGCGATTGCTGGCCGAACTCCGCTAAAGCGTCGTTCGGCCATCTGCAATAGCGTGCGGAAAAGTATCACTTTCCGCACTAGTTAGGTAATCTGCTATTTTTTTATTGGTGAACCATTTTACCTATTTAAAGCACGCCTCAGCGTGTTTAAAATGAACTTTAAAACACGCGCGTGTTTTAAAGTTACCGTGGCAACATCAACAACTCGAGAAACGAAGTCTAAATCTATGGTCTAAATCATGTCTAAATGACAATTTTTTCATCATTGATCTGACAGGAGTAGTTTGTAACGTCAAAACTTTTATTCGAACTATATTTAGCAATGTCAAATTTATAAATTAAAATGAAAAATGCCGTTGGTATTGCCTGGAATATTAATATTTCGATTTTTCAAATCTTAGGAAATGGTATTTAAATTAATACTATTTACATTCACAGAACTCAATAAGGTTGAACTTCCATCAAAATACAAATTAGTTTGTTTTTCTCATTTCCATGACAACGCTTGTATACCGTAAAACCTTACAACTTTGCCCACGGTTAATATATTTTTGGGAGATTTTTTTTTGGTAATTGTGCTTATCTCAAAAGTTATGTTTTCGCATCAAGAATCATTAGTTCCAGTGTTGTTTCGATATCTTTATAGGAAGTATCCGAAAAAAAATACAAAGAGGGTGGGCAAAGTTGTGTTTTTATTAAAAAAAATAGGAAATATCTCAAAAACTTAAAACAAATTAACAGTTTTCACTCATAAACCACTAAATAAACATTTTTTCATAGAAAAATAAAAAAAACTAATACAGTTTCATTGCTGAACAAAAAAAAAACGTAGCATTCTCATTTAAATATTAAAAAAATCAACAATATTTTGGGAACTCATATTTTTACTCTTCAGAGCATGAACAGCCTGTGGAAGTGTTTGCTTACTATAGTTTTTATAATGTCGCGCTCCCAACTTTCTTCTATCAGTACCCAGGTACCACGTGCCATACTGCAAAAATATAAATCAGTTTTCATTTTAAGCATTACTATAATCATCCTACAGTATTATTATTATTGTTTATAAACAAAATAAGCCATTTGAAGTGAAAAAAAGACTTTTTCTTGAACGAAAAACTCCGAAAATTCATGTGACAACATTGCCCACTTCTTCTTATCGCCAATGAGGACTTTCTAATACACTCAGTAGAAATTACACTAAATCACGTTGGTAACAAAACATCAAGGTACGCCCATACCAAATTTTGTGAAATATTATTGATAAACAAAGTCACAGCAAACCTTAGCTTTTCATGTTCAAAATCGACAAAAACCAGCCTAAATTACCCTACCTGCTTCCGAAGAGCAACACAACCTAACAGTGGTTAGTGCATTACTGAGAGTTGAATTGAAATGACTTGCTAAGGAACGTTTGCGACCGTTGGAACGATTTTACAATGTTTCCGGAGTTATAAAAAAAACATGTTTACAACCTTACATATGGGCAAAGTTGTGAGGTTTTACGGTACTTCATATAAATCACGAATTCAACCATTTGACATTTATTTCTTATTTCCATCTATGATTTCCATTTCTTGTTGTTGTAGTAGTTATAGACCAGTATTTATAATTTCAAAGTGCACCAATAAAAAAAATAGCGTAAAGTATTCGTGGATAACTGGTCTTTAAAACACTTGCTTGATATCCACTTATACTTTAATATACTATTATTATCTACTATTTTCAAATAGGCATAATTTTCAGTAAACC
>CAJUYI010005278.1:11611-27692 GCA_910591695.1 Galerucella pusilla
AAGCAAAAATAATCCTACCAACAAATGAAATGATACTCATAACCTTTTTGTGACCTGGTCGACGCCTTCTTTGGTTATTCATGAGGAGTTTTAAGTGGTCCAAAATAAGAGAAAATTATTGTCATTTTATGATGTCATATTATAAAGTTATGGGAATATCTTAAGTTTAAATAGAGATTGGGGTTCATAAAGTTGTAAAGCATTTAAAAACACATATAATAATACCTGAAACGAATCAAACAATTTTCAGCGATAAAATAACTGCTATTACAAGATGCACGTTTATGATCCAAATTATTATAATCGTTTTATGACATAAAACGAATTTTCGAAATGAAGATTTATGAAAAATTATTTTTTTTTAATTCGTGGACAAATTTATGGAAGGTTTATAATAACAAAAATAGATTAAAACCGGTGTTTAAAGCTTTTATTTTTCGATTGATTCTATATTTAGGTGAAGGTCTAAATCAGGATAGGGGATCTCTGGAGGCGCGAGGGTGCTGCTACATAGGGAGTCCCTTCAGTACTAAAATTTCTAATTTAGTGAGAACTGTAACGCCGGTATCAGCGATGACATCCTAACGTGTTATCTATGATCCTAACCTGACAACTGCCTGAAAGCTGCAGATCAACGTGTATCGTGAGTTTGTATAGTTTTCGGTTTTAAAAACTATTTTGCTTATTTGTGTGTGTGTTGAGTATTCCTAGTTGGTTTTTATTGTAAATAGTGGGACTTTTATTTTAAGAGACAATGTCGATAATATGTATTGTGAAAGACTGATGTAATGTGAGGTGCACCCGGTAAGCTCTATCTTTATAAAAAAACATGTTTTATTAAATGAAAAGTGACAGAAGTAGTTATTCTTCAATAGTGCTTTGAGCTTCCCAGCATTGTTGTTGAATTCCTAACATTTATTTTTCTTTTTGTTTGTCATTGAAATAATAAAAAAAAGTTTCATTTATTGTATACTTTTTATTCAATAAAATATATAAAACTTGATGATTATTGCTTTATTTTTCCCACTTCAGGCATGATATGGTCCCTTTTTTGACATTTCATTTAATTTTACTTGACTTGATTGATTGTTTGACACTTACACTTGGCAGGCTTAGAAGTTGTAGTTTTAATGCCTAGGCAGAAAAAGTCCACTTTTACTGCCTAGGCAGAAAAAGTTCGTTGCTAGGCAACCTTCCAAGTAATAATTTAAATTAAACTGTATGTGAGTTCATATACAGTTCTTGATTTTTTCCGGTAAAAGGTTCCACATCTCGCGCCTGGTCTCTTATCTCAGGTGGTGTTAATTGCATCAATTCACCCTCACTTTGCAGTAAATCCATTTCTAACATGACAACTTTTCAAAATTGACAATGACAAAGTAAACAGTAAACAAACATATTCAATTAACGTCATCAGCGGTAAACATAGTAACGCAGGGCCCAGTTACCTTTGATAAAATAATTTAGTTATTTGGATATTGATAATGAAACGCAATTTAAATATGAAAAAGTCGATTTTGCGTGGAATTGTAACATATTTGAAGAAAAAATTATATGTTTCACACGGCAGAAAAGCAGATTTAATGCCTTGGATGGTTTCAGCCGCGGCATTAAATCTTGTACTTTTATGCCTAGTAAAACAAGTAACTATTAGCAATAAAAGTAAAATTACAGTAATTTTGAATATGCCGCCAAAAACTGTAAAATTACAGGAATATTTTTTTTTCGGCTGTTAGCGAAGTTTACAACCATCTGATTTGTGTTGAGGTACTGACGGGACTCTCAAGGTGGCGCCACCCGTTAAAGTAGAGGGCGCCAAGGGTCAGCTTCCCATCTATAAGTATTTTTTCATCATTGTTCTAAATATCCTTCAAAATAGGATGCAGACGTATAGTTTGTTTTCAACCATCCTTTGCCGTTATGTCATAATCGGTGACGTATTCTGCTGTTTTACGTATGTCTGATATTTGTTGAATGTTATTTTACAATTAACCTCAAAATTATAATCAATGGCATATGTTAAGAATTGTTTTCAAAATATGACAACTGAATTGTCAAAAGTAACATAAAATTTATGTCGACCTTAGATAAGAAATACGTTAATGACGTCATAATTCCGTCTCATCCATTTCATGAATGAGAGAGCAAGCTGGACAATCTATGACGTAACGGCAAAGGATGGCTGAACAAACTATACCTTTCGTAGCGGCAATGTGTCTCACGTCTTTTTCTAATGTCCCACTGACAGTTCTCGTCAGATCTGTACATTGTTGTTTACGGCCAATTATTATTTATAAAAAGTGCATATTATTCTCATTGTTATATTTATTTAAATAATACAAAAATATCCCTAGATACACGGAAAAACATCAGCATTTTGAAAGTTCTCAAGTAATTTCATTTAGAAAAAGAAGCTGGTAATTATTAATTTGGCTGAATACGATCCTGATGATTTTATTTATCAAATTGAAGGTTATAAATACAGGGTATTTCAAATGACACTTACAACGTTTGCATTAGATTCCTCTCGTAGAATTGGACAAAATGATATATGGATTATGGGGTCCAGCACATTTACTTTTCGAAATACAGGGTGTTAAAGTTTTAAGAAATAAAATGTTTTAATTCGATAACTTTGGAATGGATGAATAAATTGATTTGACATTTGGCGGGTTGTTTTTAAATGTAAAAGGGCATATTTTGATTGAAAAATAGGTTTCAATTTTTGATCCAGTGGTGTAGATTTGGAAGAATATGTTACCTTTCCCCTCCCATTTTTACGCCACTGAAATTTGAAGCAATTTTTATTTAATTTTGTATTCCTTAATGGTTTTCACGTGAAAAACGAATAACCTTTACATTTCAAAAAATTTGTAGTTTTCAAGATATTTAATGATTTCATGAAGTCTGCAAGATCACTTTCTAATAATTATTGAAAAAACTAATATTAGAAATATCTAGTAGAGCTTAGACAATCAAATATGCCTACTTCTGGGTGACTACAAATGAATAACTAAGAGAACTGCACTAAGAGTAGCTTCTGTGGTGTGGAAGAAGAAACTTCTATCCACATCCAAACAGACTACTGGATAAAAGAGGGACACTCACCTAAACCAAAGCCTGGGGATATACTAAAATTCCTATGAAAAATAGGTCTAAATAAGATACTAGCTTCTGAGAAATTCCTCGGAAACTACCTCTGTGGAATTCCAGTAAAAAACGGTTTCATATTTTTTCTAATGACTAGAAATAAGTCTTGCCTAATAGAGTTCCTTGAAATTTACCTACCATTGCCGAATTAACCACAATAATGTTTAATAATATCCATTTCTACAAAATGAAAGATGTGATGAAATTTTTAAATTGCGGTCGAAAAGTTTAAATATTATAAAGAAACAACTAATATAATAAGAAGGTGGTATTATTATCGTAAAAATAATAAGAAGCCGGTACAAACTACTTTGGTTTCGTATAATTTATGAGAGGAAACGACAAATCTATTAAAATATGAAATTAATTTTAAAATAATATAAAATTTAAGCATGAAACAATATGAAATTTTATTAATGGTCGAGCGAATTAAATTCATAATAATTCCAACGGAAGTAGGACTGGACGTGATAGAAAAACACGCAAACTTTCACAAATAAGTCCTTTTTGATGGATGATTATTTTAATTTGATTTTCAGAAGATCATGAGTATTACCTTAATTTTTTAAGGCTTTTAAATTATCATCTGAATACTGTTAAATCAAAATAACAGTATAGGATTAAGAAAATAGCTTGTCATAAGTTTTTACACGTATCCGTATCCGTATTGGAGTTACGTTGACGTGAAGAAATCGTCAAGAAAACCTTTTTAGCAGAAAACGTGTCGCTTCGTTATGTTTTTAATTGTATATCCTCAAAGTTTTTTTATTTTAACTTTTTATATTTTTGTAAAACGTAAAATGGGGGCGATATTAAATAATCCATTGCTGTTAGACGGGGAAGATGATGTAATATAGCACTAATAGCACGGAATACTGACTTTGGTCGGGATACGGATACGTTTAAGTATACGGAGTAGAGTACGTAACAATACGTTCAACGCATCGTATCGGCTGAGACGTAACGGATCTACACATGCGCAGTTCGTTACGGATACGTGAGAAATTTAAGACAAGCTAAGAGTCTCTAATGACCATTTGCACCGACTCACTGTTCAAGTGTACTTAACTAAGTAGAGCTTAAAATCTAAGCCTCCCTTAAAAATATAACCCTTAAACCATGTCAACTATAGGTCGGCTTAGCTAAATAGCCATGCAGTTTTTAGTTTAATTCAAGCGATTGGTAACAGTCTTTCGACTTCACATGTCATAATTTAGCGACAGATGTATTAAACACAAGGTCTGTAAACTTGGTTTGGCAAAGTGTAAGCCTCCGAAATTGACGGCTTAGGTTAAAGGAGGTTTAAAATGAGTTTGACATGCGGTGCAACAAAAATATTAACTTTAAGCGGCCCTTAACCCAAAGCTTCACTTAAAATAGTCGGTGCAAGTGTCCATAATATGAATAAATATTTAACCATCGGTAGCGCAAGGGTTACGTGAAGGTTTCGTGGCTGAGAAGTTAGAGACCCGATGGTTGCGCTTTTTCAATTTTCATCTTATAGAAATTCAAATTCAAATTCAATTTTATTATTCAATAATTAAGTACTTACAATACATTGAGCAGAGAAAAAAAAATATATATATCAAAATTTACAGATCTGGCATCATAACCTAGGCAAGATTTGCCTGTTCTGTAATGTTCCAACTCTGGAAACCCTGTTTATTTGTACATTTATTATAAATTAGGTTGGCACAATAAAGAAGTACATACATACATCCTGGTGTCATTCGGGACAGAGTCGACAGAGAAACATAATTATACCTTTTGTATTCATACTAGGACAGTATACAGAAGGCGAGGTTCAGATATTTACAATTTTCACTACTAAGTCTGTTTATGTTACAAAACTGTGAAATTTTATGATATTATCTCTAAAAATGAATTTTGGTGTATCATTAGCACAGATTATAAAGGGAACAGATACGAAAGCTTGACAGAGAACAGTAAAAAGAGAGAGATGGGTGGACATACCCATTTAAATGCCCATCGTCTTATGTCGACTCCGTTCGGGCTGCTTCGCGAAATTTGTCAAAAGGGTTGTCAATTTGCATAATATTTCCTTCAATTTACGATCATAGGTCAAATATTTTATAAGCATTTTTTTAAGTGTGATAGTTATATAGATACAAATATTCGATAATTACTTGTTTTAAATCAATTTTATTAACATTAAAATAATTATACAATTAAAAAGGTTATAATGTATAGTTTGGCAAGTTTATCTGGAGCTACGCGGCGTCGGTAAGAGGCGAGGAAAAACATGGCGTATATCTGTCAAACGTACAAATGGCGTACGGTACCCATTTTACCAAGTAAAACTGAAATTACAAAGGTAACTGACAATAGAAACGCCACTGGATAAATCAATATCAGTCAATTGACGAAGTGAGAGGGAAGAACATACGCACGCACTTGCCAATAAGAAGTCAGCTGGTCGATAAAAATCACCAATTATGTAATCGGAGGATGTGGTCATTATGGTTTTCGTACAACGTTGCCAGAGCTTTAAGAAGCCCATAACAAATTTGGAAAAGTGTTCCCTTTTAATATTCATGAATTGGAAAATAATGTTAATAGAATAAATCCAATGAAACAAGCACATTATAAAATTAACGTTCAATCATATTTTCAATATTGATAATAATAAAAAGACCTATTTATAATTATTATCACTACATAATCAGTACTTCAACTTTTTCATAGTTAAACGTGGCAATGTCGAATATTTTCGACTGCATTCCTTTCACGGTTTCAGATAAACTTGCCAAAGTATATAAAAATCATACCATAAATATATACTTTTTTCACAAAACACATCCTTGGCAACCATGCACAATAATGGTGACGGCAAACCTAACCTAACATAATCAAAACAAAACGTCAAAACATGCTCAAAATCACTTGTAATCTGTGCTCAAAATTCATAACGCCATTTTTGTTTGATTCATTGTTTGAAGGTATTCAATCGGCGATATTATAGTATATTATTAAACGAGCAATTTATGATAGCCATTATTCACGCTGGGTGACGTTTGCGTCCCGAGCCGCAGGCGAGTGGCGCAAGTCACCCGAGTGAATATTGGCCATAAATTGCGAGTAGTATACTATACTTTGTCCACGACCCTTGATTCCTTTATTAAATAAAAGTCAACTAACCTCCAGTTCATGAAGTTATAATATGTAAACATATAGTTATCTTTCGATTTTTCTGGCAGCAGTCCTACAGTCGTTAATTTCGCCGCTTTTTTTTTATTTCAGTTGGTGTACAAGAACGTTCATTTCCACTATCCGAATTCAATGAATTCATCGTTGCAGTAATATAGCAAGTTCATAACAATTTGGTATTACTAACGTCAACGTCAAAATTAAATAATTTGACATATATAGAGATGGGCGATACCGTGTAAAGTATCAATACAACGTACCGTTATAAATATATTGTTTTGAAATACTTAATAGTAGAAAATGTCGTTATGAAAATTATCAATACTAAAGATTCCGATATTTTATCGATACGATATATTTCAGAAACAAATTTCCTGAACAAAATACACAGATTTAAAAGTTTATTTCATATTGTACCCCCATCGATCTCTAGTGGTGAATTATGAACCATAATACACTCCAGTGTATTATGAACAATAATTCACTCTAGTTCTAGTAGATATATGGGTACCATATACCCTTTGTTAGGAGGTAAAATATCGACTTATTATTAGGTGGTCGTGGACAAATTGTGTTATTTGACTAATCGATTGTGCGTTGTGGTAATATTACTATAAAGATATAGTGGTATAGATTATTATTCTTATAAAATGAATAAACATCACGGCGAAGTGTATTGTTCATACAGAGACTGTCCAAATAAATTTTATTCGGAAAGAAAAATAAAGTTCTTTAGATTTCCAAGGGATGAGAGTATATATTTTAATATTCTGGCCTATGATAAAAGAAAATTTAAAGTTTTTTATATTAACTTTGGTGCTTCAAATTATTATCAAAATTCTTCCTTGCATAGGTGTATATTGTATTCCCTTCGATAATAAATAAATTAAGAATTATTTGTACTTTCAAATTTAGTTGGTTTTTGTAATTATTTGTGTTATCTAAAAATGTATTTATTAATTAATCTCCCAAGAGTAATGACTATTTATAACAAATCATAGGAATGTACATATAGGTATTAAATTTAATGAATACATAAATATATATTCGATTATGATTATTGTTTTAATTCATATGGCGCAGTTTTATAGTATATTATTAAACGAGCAATTTATGATAGCCATAATTCACGATGGGTGACGTTTGCGTCACGAGCCGCAGGCGAGGGGCGCAAGTACAAAATACACAGATTTAATAGTTTATTTCATATTGTACCCCCATCTCTAGTCGGGAATTATGAACCATAATACACTACAGTGTATTATGAACCGTAATTCACGACAGTTGATATATGGGTACCATATACCTTTAGTTAGGAGGTAAAATATTGACTTATTATTAGGTGGTCGTGGACAAAATATTTAGTGGAAACTTCCAAAAAAACTAGATCCGGCACTAGAAATTGTTATTGTCCCCGAGTCAACAGTGCAATTTGGTAAGAAATTCAGAAAATATTTTAAACTGGCAACATCGCGGCCATGACGAGTTTAAAGTCCAAGGTCATTGACGACGGAGCTGAAAATTGTTTGATGTTTTACCGGGACTCGTATCTGTTCTCTTTATAATTGTGTCATTAGGTAGTTTTTAATTTCTTCTTTGAATTTTTTAACTTTAGGTATTAGTTTGAGAGTCTATGGAATTGAGTTGTAAAGCTTTGGTCCAAAGAAAAACAAAGATCTTTGTGTTACCGACTTTTTAAAATAACCTACTAATTATTGACTAAGACATGCTTGAAATTTCTTTCTCTCTACCGAATTATGTATTATATTATTCTTTTAAATATTGGTTAAGTAGGTATAGTTCTTTTCACGATCTAAGAAACTGACTTAAATTGACTTAGGCTTGAGATGCAATGAAACCATCAAACTTTTCGGAATTCGGATCAGAGCCGCACTATACCTTATGGAAAAGTACTAAGTAAAAATAGTACTAAGTATTTATAATAGGATTGGCCCAAAAGTCATATAGAGTTTTCAGGTAAAAAAATATAGTTAAATGCAGTCTTATCATGCGGGTCATACGATTCAACAAAGACATACTCACCGTTTTTGTTTTCTTTTATTGCGTTTGATCATAACTTCCAAATAAAATCCGTGAGATGAATAAGACAGACTTATGCAATTTTGACAGGAGAAAAAAGGATATGTATTTAGTTTTCAGCGATTCAAAAAAGTCTTTTTTCTTCTTCTTCTTCTCCAATTTTGTTGGGCTCGGTATTACCATGCACCCAGTGTCGTGATGAGGGCACCACTTCTTTGTTGGATAACACGAATATTTGTTAATTTAATGTATTCCACTGGAAATTTAGAACAAACCAATTATAAATGCAGGAATTATAATTTCAAGTTGCTGCACACTAAGAAGTCCATTAAAGCTCGCATAGAGGTTAAGCATGTGGAGTGTATAATGTTATTTATGGAAACAGGACCAGTGTTAATACTGCCAAGCAAGACTTTATACAAATTGCTACATCTAAAATTATTCACTTCACAGTCTAGGAATATATGATTGACATCACCCTTTTTACCACAGGCGCAATAAGGATTTTCCTTCACTCCAATACGATGCAGGTGCACTGGGAAGCAGCAATGCCCGCTTCGAAGTCTGCACATCACAGTGACGAAGGCTCTCAAACTGTTTTTAAGAAATTTAAACCATGGCCTTCTATATGGACTATAATGGATACTGGCATAAAAATTCCCAATACATACGGACATACTTCTCCATTTCCTCTCCCAGGAAATCCATAAGTTATTCTTAAGATACGGTATGAATTCTCTATAGTCAACTTTGGAGAAGGTAGGCTTATAGTCTCTTCCATCATTGGCTAATTTATCACCAGCGAAGTTTTTATTTAAATAACAGTTATGACACTTTGACAATTCAAATTGACAATATGAATAATAAGAAGCAATTTTCCAGTATTTTGCATCCTTAAGCCAAAAAAAAACGGTACTTAATCTGAGATTATTTCGAGAATGAATGAAAAAGTGGAAATTCGTCAACCAGTGTGCTGGAAACATCAACCATCATTATTTTCTCCGGGTATAATTGCAATCTCACATTTTGGTAACCTCTGTGTCTTCTAATTTGATACATTATGGTTAGTGACCTTTGAATCTGCACGATAAGAGCGCTTTTGACTATAATAATTTATTATTCATCAAGAATAATTAATGAGTAGAATAAGTACTTTTTCAACTTTATAAGCACAATGAAAATTTACCATAATTATAAAACTATGTTGAAAGATCTAAATACACAAATGTATATAGTACGTATATGGTACCGCTATTATTGTTTCAATAGAAATAAAAGTGGTTATGTTGATTTCCTTCGTTATCATCATCTCGGTAAAAAGCAGCATCTGAACATTTCCCGAATCCTTCACAACTGAACGTTACCTACTTTAATTTAAGAAGTCGCTACTTTTTTTCACACTTATATTTTTAGCTATTTCAGTTTTAGACCTTCGAGTTAATAGTTTGCATTCAACTTTTGAAGTTATAAATTTGAAGCTAATTTTCGGATATTTTAGAAAGTTTAATGTATTTTGTTGTAAATCATTTGTTAGTCTACCTTCAAGCTTTCATCAATTTTCTGTAAAACTTTCGTAAACGTCATAATTAGTTATCTACTTAAGTTCAATAATTACATCATGATTGACAGGAACAGTTTTCCAATTGCTGCAAATAAGATAACCATGTTTAACTTAAACCGTTCCTATCATTTAAAATGATTTAAATACTGCAAATAAATGAAAATGTAAATTGTATCACGAGCTTTTACTTATTAGGTTTTTTGCTCTCACGCATGCAGAAATGTTTAAAAGATGAAAAAATTCAGTAAATACTTCAACATTCCACATCTGTATGAAAGGTACAATTTTAAAAGAAAAGAATTTTCACTAGTAATACCACTAGAGGTCAAATTATTTCCGGATTTAATTTGACTTCGTGTGATATTCGGTAAGAAAATTCCACACCAAATGTGTTTATTTCCAACAGCATCAATTTTCGTCTTCATCAAGTACTTGCAAAGACAATCCCAGAATCTCTAAATCAAGAACAAGCAACTTCCAATCAACCTGCCATATAATAATTGCGTTTTTAATATAAACAGTAATCATAATGGTCCAAAGAATTTAGAGAACATCTAAGCTTGTAGTTGAAATGAATCAAAATTATCATGTGAACAAATAAAAATTAGATTGTCATAAATAATATTGTGTCATTATAAACGTCAAAAAAATTTCCAGTATAATTCGCTGTTGGTACCCACCAGGAAAAAAATTTCCACTGAAATTCATCCGTTGCGATGGTGATCTGTCAGAAATACACGTTCTGATTGGTTAAAAATTACAGGTGTGGAATTTTCAAGTAAATGTTATACAGTCTTGATGAAAAGTCTCGCAACAAGGGAAACGGATCAAAGGAAAGTTAGGAAATTCTAGAACGATGAATAAGACCTTATTCTGCAAATTTTTGAACAAATGTCAAATGGTTTTGACGTCAGCGTTGATTAGCAAGCTTGGGTCTTGGACAATAACCTTATTTTACTTGTTTTTCCCATTAAATTCGATACACGTGTCATGGGCTACCGGTCTGTTATAAGAGAGATTTATAAACATTTATCAAATCCTCAAGGTCAGACGCTAAGTCAACGAAATATTGTGAAATGTTCTTTACCTACATGTTGCACTAGCCGCACAGGCGAATTAATAATTACATTGTATCTGTAGCCGGTAATCGAAACCTTTCAATCCTCTGAATAATGACGTCACGTTTACTTGTTTGACCCTTGAGCATATTAAACAGTAGAGAGTTTTTTAATTTTCCGCCATTTTTGTAACAGGAAGAATAAAACGGAACGTGCTTCGATTTAATATTCCTAGATTGTTGCGGTCTACAAACCGTCTTTTGTTTAGTAGTATTCGCTCCCACGGCATTCTAGTTCAGTCAAATGTTTGGAATTTTAACTCAGTATTAATCAGTGAAAATATAACATTATATATTTATATGTGTTTGGGTAGTTCACTTTGAGACCGATCACATTACGTATATTAGTCAATCTATAAATTTAAATATTTAAAATAGAGGAACTAAAAATGTACCCATCTCTAGACTCCGTTTCACATAAGAAGAAGCCATGTGAAGTTTGCCAACTGTCTTGCGCATAAATCAAAATCGGTCTTGTTTATCTATGTCGCCTCGTAAAGACAGTTTCATGCCACTGGCGTTACAAACGAACATCATTAATTGAAAGTATAAATATTTTAACGATTTCAAGTATTTTCATATACCAGGTTCTGTTGTATCTGAAACTTTCTCGAAAAGCTCCAAATAGTTCCCAAATATGTTTTATTTAAACTTCACAATAGATAAATACATTTTCAATATTGTTATTTTGTGTTATTGGAACTTTTAAGGTCAAGCAGTAATAGTGCATATATGCGCATGCGCATTTGATGTTTTGAATAAGGAAAACATTATTTAGGTTAGTGCTTGTCCTTATTTGTGTGCGATTACTGCAGTGAACTATGTTTCATATTTATATGTCACAATGTGTAGGTGATCTGTGTCATCTGTGACACCAGTGGCGTATCAATAGGGTGGTAAGGCTGGCAAAATGCCACGGGTCTCCGACCCAAGTGGGCCCTGGCCCAAGAAGAAGAAGAAGCGAGCTCAAAAATACTTTTTTACATTGTATTTGAATATTTCATTTTATTTGAAAAGTAAATTTTTATAAGCTCTGCATGAAATCCAAAGTGAGACAACTAAAGACCATAATACAATTTCAAGGGACAGACAGACAGACCATTCCCTCTCACCTAAGAAAGAAGGCCTACGGCCATTAGTGGGACATACATATACAACATGTTATTTAGTACGCTGAAAATCTGAGGATGGGTAATTTGGTCCCCGCTACCTGTGTTAATCCTTTGGTAGCCAGGCACTTCGATAATCCGGCTGGGCTGGTAATTTCGCCCCCAAACTAAAATATAATTATTTCTGCTTCTTGGAAATTTTTAGGAATAACAGGTGTTTAGACGGATATAAAACCCTTATATTATTATAATTTGCAATCATTTTAAGTATTACTTAGTTTGAGTACGTGTGAATTGTTGTGAAAAAGCAAATTATGGAGGTGAAAATTATTAAAAGTAATCGTGGCAGGGATTTACTTGTAGTTAACGGTTACAAGTTTAATTTCCACAAAAAACTGAAAACATCAGAAGAAACTTGTTGGAAATGTACGAACAGAAAATGTAAGACATCTACACATTAGGTGTATCAAGTGCAATATTCGTGACTAAAACTTCATCCGAACACTGTCATCTTGCGGACATTTCAACGTTAAATAGGCAAACAGTTTCTGCAGTTTGCAAGAGAAAAGCTGTTGACGATATTTCTGAAAAACCCTCAAAAATTATACGTATGGCATTGAAAGAAAATTTACCAGCGACACTAACAACCAGGGACGTCGAGTACGTTAGGAAGAATATGTATAATAGTCGACGTAAGTTTATACCAGCGCTTCCGAAAAATATTAACGATGTTACATGAAATTTCGAATTCGATTGACGTAAAAACTTCGCGTGATGAACAATTCCTTTTTATTGATTGTGTGTTAAATAATATCATTGTGTTTACGTGTCTTTCAAATCTTGAAGCTCTGGGGAAAACGCAACGAATCTACGTCGACGGCACATTTGATTATTGGGCCAAATATTTCACACAAATGTTTACAATTCACGGTTTTTTACACGGACATTACATACCTTTAATGGTATGCCTTCTATCCAATAAAAAATCGGAAACATACGAAAGACTGTTTCTTTTGGTTCAAGATAAGTGCTCCAAAATTAATATTAACTTCGATTTTAAGGAAATAGTGTGTGATTTTGAAATGGCCATACATAAAGCCGTTCGAAAAGTTTGGCCTTCCACCCAAATCATCGGATGCAGATTTCATCTCGCCCAGGCATGGCTCCGAAAAATTAAAACTATCGGTCTAGTTGTGGAATATAACGATGCGAGCAGTGATATTGGTCGGTGGTTGCACTTGACTTTTGGTCTTACTTATTTAGATCCTAATGAAGTGGGTGATTGCGTTGCGTTCGAACTATTCGAAAATAGACCAAATGACATGAGATTGGAGAAGTACGCTGATTATCTAATCGAGAATTATGTTGATGAAGAATCTCTTTTTCCACCTACAATTTGGGCCAAAAATTCGTCTGATCTCACGCGAACAACAAACGCTTGCGAAGCTTTTCACAGAACTTTTAACGATTCATTTTACAAAGAACATCCAAATATAATAACATTTCTTGAGAAATTAAATGAATTCCAAATCGAAGCTTATATCAAGTTGCAAAGTTGTCATTTGAAACATTATGTAAGAGACCCTAAAATTAGAAATCGTCAAAAATTTATTGAAAACCTTATAGAAAAATACAAAAACTCTGAAATAGATAGAACTCATTTTTTAACATGTATTTCATTTAAATGTGTAAAATTTTGAAATTCTCATTTGTGTAAAAATTATTTATATGTTCATGCCATAGAGTTGAAATTAAAACCTTTAAACTATTTTCATGTTTTGATTTTATTTCTTCCTTGAACCGAAAGCATATACCATATACCTGATTGCGGGGACGAAATTACTTGTAGGGAATTTATACCTGTCAGCCATGGGGACCAAATTACCTTTAGAAATTTCGTGACGTCATCTTTGGGGACCAAATTACCAACTCCGGAAAATCTACAACGTGACGATTTTTACTGATAGGGCCCCATCAAAAGAATTTGTCACGGGCCCAAATAGTATAATTACGCCACTGTGTGACACCTACCTTAATATAATGTCATAATAGAGTTTCATGTTTCAATAACTCCAAATTTTAAGTCTGTTTTAAGGTCGAGCACTATTTATTTAAGGTCATCACAATTACTGCAAGGCAGTAAATTCGTGTTTCCAATAACTCTCTCGCCATATTAGGGAGTCTCTAATATGGCGCTGTTTTTGACAACAAGTTTACGAATACTACTGCAACTTCAAATGGCTTCTTCTTACGTGGAACGGAGTCTAGCCTTATTCTACTGACATTTGTACTTGGAAAAATGGTACTTTCAATGGTATTGTAAAGAAAATAATCGAATTTTCCGTTATAACTTAAAAGAAAATATATTTTTGAATAGTTTCTTATACAGTGCGACGCATTGAAACTGCTTTTTTGTATAAAATATCGGGCCAAAAGTAATATTCTGGTTATTTTGTATTTGCCGCAAATAATTAAAACATTTTAAGTTGCTGCATACATTCAAATATTTACTGTTATCAATTTACGTGAGTTCTACTTATATATCCATTCATAAACTCCATTTTACCATACTATAACAATGGGAGCAGTATTTTTATTGCTTCATGTGAAAACAGTAATGCATTCTTTTCGGAGCGATTTTAAATTTGATATTGTCAAAAGAATGAATATAACGAGGATAACTGAACAGTTAACACACTGACATTGTTTTATAAAGTACTACAAATGTCACGATTTTGTTTTAGAAAAATGCGGAATTCTAAAAATATTTACAAGAATGAAAAACAGTACCTAGCCACGCACTGTCTTAATAGTTTCATGTACAATAGGTATTAGGATGTAACCTTAATCACATACAAAATTGACTTGGTGTGTAAAAGTTTGTATTGGGTAAAAAAAATTAAGGCTAATATCAAAATGTATTAATTTCAAGAAAATTCGTTTTAAATGCGTTTTTTTGTCAAATTGATTTACTCCAATGTTGTGGTGCTTCATTACGAAAAACAGAAACTAACTCGGCAATGCGGCCTTGTTGAGAGAACTGTCGAAAATTGTAAAAAATTATTGTGTGAAAATGTTCATCATTTTTCGATTGAACCATCAACTTTCAAAATTCAGTTTAGGTACAGCTTTAAACTTTGACTTTAAGTCAAGTTAACTAAACATGATAGTTCATTTTGACATTTGATATTTGTTGACAGGTGCCAACTATGCAAAAATGTATTAATTTTATAGCCTATTTTAATGTACGAGAGAGTAGTAAGCCCTAATTTCTAATGCAGAACTTAGTTTGGTCATTATAAATATTAGGTTTGTTCCAACAACCACCTTCTGATTAGTGTTATATCCAGTTTCTGTTACCTTTTATAGAATGTTTACAATGACAGTATCGCGTTGTCAGGGTTTTGAGATCTCCCTTCTGTAACCAGGGTTCGACATGATTGAGCACTTGTCAGTCATCTAATAAAATATTTACACAAAAAAAAAGTTGTATGTTTGTGTTTAAGATAATAATAATTGCTGGATTGTGAATTTTTGTAATTATTTTATTAGATGACTGACAAGTGCTCAATCATGTCGAACCCTGGTTACAGAAGGGAGATCTCAAAACCCTGACAACGCGATACTGTCATTGTAAACATTCTGTAAAAGTTAACAGAAACTGGATATATAACAATTAGTACATGAATGTTCGTGAACTTATTTATGTACGAATCAAACGGTCGAGAACCTGTACGTGAATTAATCCATGAACATCATACCCTATGCATTGCTGGAACGGTTCTACGATTGATTTTTAAACTGTTACCACTTTCAGGAACTTTATTACAACCCTATAAGTTCACGTTTTATTTATGTATGATTTATGTTTATTTGCCATTACCTAACCTTTAGGGCGAGTTGTATCAAACACTTTAACTCGGTTTAATGATAACT
>CAJUYI010005279.1:0-16081 GCA_910591695.1 Galerucella pusilla
CAATATAAAAGGAAATTAGCAAATCATCCACTTGAAAACATTTTTATATGAAAAAAAAAGTATGATGTAATCAGTTATTATAAATGGTCCAATTTAAGCATTTTAAACAGTTTACATAAAATTAAAATTGGCTGGAATACATATCCTTTGATGTAAATGAATATGTTGCATATATGTATACTGTATAGATCTATGAAATTTTATTTGTAAAAAATACGTTATTTTTAATTATGATTAATGTCAGTTTGAAAAAAATATGGTAAACCTCAAGGATTAATCATGCAATGCCACTAAGGACCTAGGTATTTGTAAAATTAAAAGAATTAACAATATTCAGAGCAGAGAAATCATATTCAAATAATTATTTCAAAAAAATTTGATTTAGGTACTAAAAATAATTGGCATTTGGAGAGTAAGAGTAGAATTGAAGACCATAGAAATATAAGGAATTCAACATAATATTTACATTTAGACCATTATAAATTAGAAATTTTTATAAATAAATAATAAATTAATACATAATTGAATAAAAATTAATATAGTATATTGAGGTGACATTCACTGAGGCATAAAAGATCTTTTGTGCCCCACTTCTACTTAGTTCCTGAAGAATATGTCATTGAGACTCGTACTAGTAGCTCTTTTAGACCTATTTCCCAGAGAAATTTTAGTATATCTGCTGGCTATAGCTTGGGAAAGTGTCCCTTTTCTATCCAGGAGTCTTCTAGGATTCTGAATTGCTGTAAAAGCCGGTAGTTTCTTTCCTTGCCACAGAATCTAGATTCTTCTTCCTCCACTATTTTGAGGTGCTCATTCAAGCGACAGTGTCCCGTCAGAACTTTATATTGATACTATATTATATTTCCAAATTCATTATTTACATATACAAATAGTTTGTCTGTCCATGTTTAATAAACTTATAGCTTTGTTTAAAAAGTTTCTTTAACTGTAAAATTGAGAGCTACAATCTGGAGTAAATTTTTTGTTAAATACACACTGATTCCCTAGTTTATTCCTTACCGCTGTTGAAATGATAAACTAAGAATTTTCAAAACTAGTTTAATAGTGTAAAATTCATGTAACAAAAAAAATGTTCTTGTAAACAATTTATTTATCCGTAATCTTATTCACGATATTGCTAAATTCTTTAGACAATGGTGAGTCTGGATATTCTCTGACACAGGATTTTCCAAGTAGCTGTCCAACTTTTGGATCTATTGGTAAAGTGCCTAATAATGGAATTTGCGTTATTTCTGCTAGAGACTCCCCACCTCCTTTGCTGAAGATGTTGGTGCAATCTGAACAATGGGGGCAGACAAATCTGAAATAAAAATAAACAAAATTATGTATAATGTAATACTTTTAGAAAGGCAAAACATCTAGTAAATATCCCTATTCAAGTGGCAGTACCCCTTACTGCTTTTTAAATAATACAAGGAAAATTCTGAGATTCAGTTATTGACTGAAGGAAGACAGATATAACCAAAACAAAAGAAATTCCAAGTTGAAGTTACTAAACCAAATATTTTTTTACGATTTTGGATGTTTCTTTTAAATCACCATCTCTATTTATACTTACCCACTCATATTTTCAATTAAACCTAATATTGGAATCCCAGTTTTCTTACAAAAAGTGATTTCTTTTCTAACATCTTCAATAGATACTTGTTGTGGAGTAGTTACTACTATCGCACCATCGCATTTCACACCTTTTAAATTTTCCATTACTGTTATATGTTCATCTGATGTACCTATAAAAAATAAGGGAGATTTTAGACATAAAAGAAATTACTGTCTCATCAAACTTGATGTTTGTGGTATGCCTTTGAGTTTCAATGTATTGGATTATAATCACATTTGAGATATGGATGGAATTTTTGTTGATTAAATCAAAAGAAAGGTATCCACTTTTAGAAACTTGTTTATCGGGTTTATATTCATTTTAGCTTACTCATGAAATTTAATTGACCCAGTTAAAAACTATCCCTAGATGTTATGATAAATATAAAACTAATTACCAGGAGGTGTATCAATTATTAAATAATCGAGATTTCCCCAACATACATCTGTTAAAAACTGTTTAACCATGGCAGTCTTCTTTGGGCCTCTCCAAACTACCGAACTATTTCTGTCATTTAAAAGAAAGCCAATTGACATAACAGCTAAATTTTGTTCTTCATCAAAATATACTGGCACCCATCTAAAACAGTGAATAATTTGATTTGTCGATAATGTTAAAAGTAGCTAAATGTATGAAAACATTAGAAGCTGCAATTTACCCTCCCTCTGCTTGATGTACATCTTTTCCTTCCAATTGTAATAAATAAGGTACACTTGGTCCACATAAATCTATATCTAACAAGCCAACCTGAAATACATATATGAATAAAATTTTGTTTTTATCAATTGTTGAAGGTTATTAAGTACTCACTTTAAAACCATTTTCTTTCAATGTTAAGCTTAATTGTGTACTAACTGTTGATTTTCCTACTCCACCTTTCCCAGATAAAATTAAAATAATATGTTTAACATTATCCAACATTTTAAAATCTTTTTTCTTTCCCGAATAATAAAATAAATCAAATAATCATACTTGTTTGGCTTAAATTTCAAATATAACCTCAACTCAGTCTTTGTTGGCCTCTTTCTGTTTGACAGCCAGCTCTATGTCCAGATACTGTACAGCTACTATTCATAGTCTGTATGTTCCTTGTGGTATATTATTCATTCTTTTTTTAATTTCTTGGGAAATTAAACCACAATATTTTTAAATTCTTTATTTCAACGTTTCGGTAGTGTTCCAGCTACCGTTGTCAAGAAAAAATAAGTAGAAATTAATTTTTATCCCTAACTGACACAACAGAAAAAATTTGACAACTAGTTGTTGTCGTTGTCAGTTAGGGATAAAAATTAATTTCTACTTATTTTTTCTTGACAACGGTAGCTGGAACGCTACCGAAACGTTGAAATAAAGAATTTAAAAATATTGTGGTTTGCTATTCATAAGTACGACAACATTTCGATAGGTGACTTACCTTCTTTATATTGAGTGCACAATAGCTTCAGTTGTCTATGATTTTGTTGTCATTGAATGTCATTTTTGACTTTTAGCGCTGCATCTAATAATTTCATAAAAATATTAAAAAAAGTTAAAGTATGTCTCAATTAATACAGAATATGTATTTAACTTTAACCAGACATGTGCAAAGAAACGCCAAAAATATAAATTCAAAACCAATAGTGGAGCTGCACTGTTCGTATCTGTATAAAACACCATGGTAACCAATGGTCATAACATTTCCCATGTTCCAAGTATACTTGCTAATAAAATTTACGCAATAATACGAAGCAGATCATGGTTAATATTGAATTTAATAGTAATTTAGTCGTATATTTCCTATTTATATTTTCAGATTTTAAGTAGATCTAAACCAGCGCTACAGCCAAATGATTCAAGCAAAGAAGTTGGTAAAAGTAATTCCAAAGACTCCTCGCAGTTTGAAGATTACTTGAAAAAACGAGATTATGCTGGTGCAGTAACACTTTTAGAGGTAAACTAGAATTGATACATAAATACGGTATATATGTGAAAGTAAAATAAATAACATAACTAACAAAATAATGTCTGTTACTTTAAACTTTGTTTTTAGTTTTTACATTTTCCTGAAAATAAAAGATCAATTGTTGAACAATGGTTAGGGTTTTGTGCATTTCACAGAGGAGATTACAAAAAGGCTCTAACCATTTATCAGAATCTACTCAAGTTTAATCCAGAAATAGAAAATTCTTTGGTTAATACAGCTTGTTGTCTTTTTTATCTGGGTAAGCTCTCACTATGTCACTAATACATGAACAGAAACTTATTATAAAGTTTAACTGATAATAGAGTTACTGGTGATAGGTACGTATAATTATATAAAATAGATAATCTTCTGTTTTATTAGGTATGTATGAGGAATCTAAAGAACTGTTACAAAAAGTTCCTCAAAATGGTTTGAGAACCAGACTCAATTTTCATCTTTCTCACAAGTTAAGGGATGAAGCTGATCTAATGGAAAATCATCAACAATTAGAAGATGCCTTGGAAGATCAATTAAGTTTAGCTGCTATACATTACTTGAGAGCTCATTATCAAGAAGCTATTGATATTTACAAAAGGTTACTTCTTCAAAATAGGTATCTATGTATTTGTCTTTCCAAAGATATGAAACAATATAAGCTATAAAAAAAACAATAAAGGTTAACTTTTGATATTGCACAAAGCTACACAATTAATAAAATGTCCATACTTGCCCTTGATTATAGTTAAATTGTTTCAACACATAATTGTTTATTTTCAGAGATAACATTGCCTTGAATATATATGTTGCACTGTGTTATTACAAACTGGACTATTACGATGTATCTCAAGAAGTACTTGGTATCTATCTGAACAGGTACCCAGATTCTGTCATTGCTACCAATTTAAAGGTGAATAGTTTTTTAAATGTTTAAAAGTGTCCATAAAGTAAAAAGTATGAAGTATTGTGCAAACCATAAATAACACTAAGCACAACAATTGTAACCTCTATTATAGTTTTTTTATTATAAATAATGTACTTCAAAACTGTGCTCATCATAATTTAATATTTACATTAATTTATGGTAACTGCTGTAGGAATCAAAACAAATAGCAGGTACATTTTGACATTAGTTCAACTTATTAACACCTTTTCTGCCCTGATCAGCATAGAAGTTGTATCTACATTTTTGCACATTTTCAGCTTAGGACGTTTACAACTTGAAAATAATAAACCACATCACTCTGTTAAAACTCCAAGTCGTATATGTTATTCTCAATAGATATTAAATGTCTTCAATGTTTAGTTGTATCTGCAAAACTGCCGTATTTGTTAAGTTGATTTCTCATATCTGACAATATCAGAAGTGTATGACGTAACTACACAAAACTACACGGTTTTGTAACACTTCAATACTTCTTCGTTTTGTAATACAAAAAGTCGTTTTTTTATTCAATAAAGTTACTAACAACTACTCACGTTTGTTGTAGATACGCTTTATTGTTGCTTAGCAAAACCAGTATGTTAGTGCAAAATGTCGTATCTATCAAAACTCTGATTTCTGATTATTTGTTGAAATAATGCTGGATTATTAAATTCTGCTTTGCATCCTTTAAATGAAAGTTAAACTCAATTTTCACTACATTATTCCACTTTGATGGCATAACAAGTTTCACTAAATGTGGAATATCTCAACGATGATTATGTCAGTTACTACTTCTATGACTAACAGGGCAGTTTTGTGAGCAGAAAAAATATTGTTTGATAACAAAATAATTCTTTAGGCTTGCAATACGTTTCGTCTCTACAATGGAAAAGCCGCAGCTAATGAGTTGAAAAACATAATTGAACAAAGTAATAATGTAGGCTTTGGGTATGACTTATTGAAACACAATATGGTAGTTTTTCAAGATGGCGAAGGTGCCATGCAAGTAAGAAAAAATACAACTACCATCAGCCATATGTAATTTATGTGTTTTTAAGGTTTTTCCTTCATTGGTAGATGTAGTACCGGAAGCAAGATTAAACTTAGTCATACATTATCTTAAAAACCATGACACAAAAGAAGCTTTTGATTTAATAAAAGATTTACAACCTGCCATTCCACAAGAGTATATTTTAAAAGGGGTCGTCAATGCCACACTTGGACAAGAGTTAAATTCGGTAACAAATTAAATGTAAAAATAATAATTGGAGGTCTAATTTCAAGATGGGTTCTTCCATATATAGTCTAATTTCTTTTAATATTTCAGCTGGAACACATAAAAGTTGCTGAAGAATGTTTTCATTTAGTGGGTAGTTCGACAAGTGAATGTGATACGATTCATGGAAGGCAATGTATGGCAGCTGCTTTCTTTCTGGCAAATCAATTTGAAGATGTTTTGATATATTTAACATCCATTAAAAGTTATTTGCATTCAGGTACCTAAATAACTTTACTGTACTAGCTATTTATCAATAATAATTATATTATATATAATATATATATATATATTTTTTTAAATGATTTTTACATTTAAGTAGGTTCGATTCGTCATATTTTATTTTTAAAAATTATTATCTGTCTGGGAATTTAATCTAAGATTTTTGAACTTTACTATACATTCTTTGCATTCTGTAATTCAGTAAAGATGAAAAACGAGCGTGGAGATTAAACATCAGATCATCTGTAGAAAAAGTGCACCTACACTAACATAAGTAAGAACCAAAGTTTAAGTGCTTTTTATCGCCCCAATGACGAATTTGTTGCTGTGGGCTTTAGCTTCTCATTATTTTATGAACTGATTGTGTTTTTGTTGAATTAAAAGTTTGAAACACCACAAACCACAATATATAGTCCAGTCAGGTTAGTATTAAAGGTGGATGTAAGAGCAGAAGGCGAGTTTTTTAATGGAATCCTTCAAAAATGTCATGGTTGATGACAATCAATTACCTCCACCGGTTTTTAGGCTGTGCTAATTGCACAATAACAGTTTACAGCCAAAACAACCAAAAATGGGCCTATTTTTCTACATGTTTTCGAATTTTACTCGAAAAGTATTAAGTTTGTCGTGCATATTTATAGGAACAAAGTTATAGAGCGTAAAATTTGCTATAAAATTCCGTGGTTCAATATGTAAAAATTCCTATCTCTGCAGCCACAGCCGCTGAATAAGTAAAAAAAATTGCAAAAGCCGTTTTTCAGACGCAAAATACGAATGCAATTTATGGAGCAATGTAAATCATTATTTGTCTCATAATACGTTATTTTTTCAAGAACTGAATGCAACAAACGCGGTTTCGATATCTTATTTATTTGCTGAGTAATCTAATTGTTAATAAACATTAAGTAAAAGAAATAAACATTGTTAGAACAAAGACATATGCCACAAAAACTTCTTTAAACTCACGATAATGTTTTTACACATACTAGAAGGTTACAGCTATCATATGCAATGATGTAATCAACAATTTTTCCGGCTCAACTGACTCGGACGTTGGTTTGAAAAAGTGGTTAAAATTTTACCTTAGTAACAATTAAGATATCTGTGCGGTTTTTTATTTTAATTCAAATCTGAAAAAACCCACTTAAAGGATTTGGAAAAACACAACTTTTGGCGTTTTGAACGTTCAATTCGGACCATTTAATTCCGAGTTATTGAATCCCAAACTTAATCAACGGTTCTCGGCAAACGATCAACAAGCTAACGAAAAAGAAAATACCGACATGCAGGTACGATTCAACCTCTAGCCACATATTATAATCTGTGTTATCGCCGCTATACTCAGCCATGCCCTCCCCTCGGAATCACAGCGCCGAGAGCATTTTCCGCGCACATTCTCTCTTCTATTTGATTTAATCGTTGATAAGTTATGAAAGGTAGGTGTGTTGAAAAAGGACCTGCATGACAGTATTTTTTTTTCGTTATATTGTTGTTCGTTTGCCGAGAACCGTTGATCAAGTTTGGGATTCAATAACTCGGAATTAAATGGTCCGAATTGAACGTTCAAAACGCCAAAAGTTGTGTTTTTCCAAGTCCTTCAAGTGGGTTTTTTCAGATTTTAATTAAAATATATAAAAAACCGCACAGATATCTTAATTGTTATTAAGGTAAAATTTTAACCACTTTTTTAAACTAACGTCTGAGTCAATTAAACCGAAAAAATTGTTGATTAAATCATTGCATATGATAGCTGTAACCTTCTAGTATTTGTAAAAACATTGTTATAAGTTTAAACAATTTTTTGTGGCATATGTCTTTATTCTACTGTCTATTTCTTTCACCTAATGTTTATTAACAATTAGCTTACTCAGCAACTAAATAAGATATCGAAACCGCGTTAGCTGCATTCAGTTCGTGAATAAATAACGTATTTTGAGACAAAAAATGATTTAAATTGCTTCAAAAATTGCATTCGTATTTTGTGTCTGAAAAACAGCTGTTTTTTCAATTTTTTTTTACTTATTCAACCGCTGTGGCTGCAGGGATGGGAATTTTTACATTTTGAACCACGGAATTTTATAGCAAATTTTACGCTTTATAACTTTGTTTCTATACATATGCACGATAACTTCAATGCTTTTCGAGTAAAATTGGAAAACATGTCGAAAAACAGGCCCATTTTTGGTTGTTTTGGCTATAAACTGTTATTGTGCAATTAGCACAGCCTAAAAACCGGCGGAGGCAACGGATTATCATTAACGATGATATGTTTAAGGGATTCCATCAAAAATCTCGCCTACTGCTTTCATATCCATGTCTTGATAGTTTTTGGACTAATAGTCCGGTCAATTTAGCCAGAAAAACAGTGATCAAATAACAAAAATGTTCAAGTAAATTTTGTTTTCCAGATGATACGTTTAATTTTAACTTCGGTCAAGCCAAAGCGGCCTGCAACCAATTCAAAGAAGCCGAAGAGATATTTCTTTTAATTAACGATGTTCGAATAAAAAACGAATACGTCTATATATCAAATTTGACACGATGTTACGTTATGAACCATAAACCTCAACAAGCTTGGGAACTTTATAGTAAAATGGAAAAAGGACCCGAAGCTTTTAATCTGTTGTTAGTGATAGCTAACGATTGCTATAGAATGGGTGAATTTTGGTATGCAGCAAAAGCGTTTGATATGCTCGACAAAATCGAACCGAATCCTGAATTTTGGGAAGGTAAACGTGGCGCCATTGTTGGAGTCTTTCAAGTAAGCAAAATAATAATTATGATTGATAATTATATATAATTATTCAGTACAACTTGATAGTATTCACTACTAATCACGGTTTTAAATAAAAGAAGACCTAAACCAATGGTTCAATAAAACTCAAAGTCCAAACCACAATAAATTTTATTATAGTTCCCCAAAGGACACAAATGATGCTACTAGTTTCGGTACATTATTACCATCATCAGGCTACAATAGAAAGAAATGGTACACTTAATAAACAAGGATCTTATGAAGTTATGTTAGAATTGAATAGTTTTATTGAACCATTTGTTTAGATTTCATAAAACCACATTTGAGATATGGATGAGCTCTTGGAGCAAAAGAAGACGTCACACATCTAGTCATTTGTAAAATCTTGAGGCGATTTCGGCCCACTTTGGTACCCTTTTTGGTCTGTCTAATCACATCTGAGAGGCTCATTTTACCTTGTGTCTTTTACTAGAAGGCATAGTCCCTTTTCTACTAGAATTTTTGTAAAAAACTCACTATTTTGATGCTCTATTGCTTGGTCTAATAATACAGTATGGGATATTAAGTGGCCAGGCTTATATTGTCTCATACTAGTCATTAGCGTCTAGCCGATTACGTAGCATCGCTCCCGAAGATGAACGATAGTCAAAGGTTTCTCTTCTATCCAGTAATCTCCCAGGTGCTGTGCTCTAGGATTCTGAAGTACTGTGCAGTTGGAAAGTATGTGGATGGAGGTTTTTTCTTCCATTCCACAAAATCTGCATTCTTCTTCCTCCACTATTTTGAGCTTTTTCAGGTGCCAATTCAGGCGACAATGTCCCGTTAGGATCCCTGTTAAAACTCTTAGCGCAGTTTTACTTTGACTTATGCATTCTTTTTATCTCAACAGGTTGTAGTCACCCAGAAGAGTCTTTGATTGTATAAGCCCTACTAGATATTTCCAATGGTCAGATCTTCTCTTTTTCTTGGCTTTACCTATTTCTTCCAATATTACATTAGGGCTGATTCCGCAAAAGGGTTCAGGCCCCCAGAAAGGTATTTCAGTCCCCCTCTTTGCTAGTTCATCACTATTTCATTTCCTTCTATTCCAGTGTGTGCTGGAATCCATTAGTAAGGTGACTATTATTCTCGCCTAGTTCATTGAGTTTGTCTAGGCAATCCCACGCCATTTTGGAACTGATTACACAAGAGCTCAGTGCTGTAATGGCTGTTTGACTATCCGACATTATGATAATCCTTTGTCATCTGTAGTTTTCTTGAACTTATGGTCTGTTGCTGTTGCCTAAATGGTTGCTTGAAAACTAGTCTGCAAACAAAAAACTCTCTTCCTTCTACCCATCTTTAACCATACAAAAATATATAAAAATTTAGAATATCCTAGAAAATATAGGAAAACTCAATATACAACTTTTCCGAGCGCTTTCCAAAGCGGACCGAATTCAGTTATTGCAGCTAATTTCTATTTCATTCTCAATAGGGCGTAATAGCACAGAAGTTCCCAGTGGATATGTTGGGGGATATTTTGCAACTTCTTCGAAGCTCTACATCAAATCAAGCAGATCAAATTGCAAGCGTCATAAGAAGATGGGCCAAAGAGCAACGTTTAAATCTCTCCTAATATTAGAACAAATATTTGAATGTCAAAAGTTTAAATTAAATTGAAAAATCTCGTATAATTATTATCTATAAAAATCCGAAAAAAGTTGATGCCCGATACACAGATTAGCAGAATGTAAAAGTAGTAATATGAGAGGCTGTCGCTCTACCATATTTACAAAGAAAGTCAGCATCAGTGGCCGAGAAGAAACTGGTCCGCTCTTTTTTTTAATTTCTTGGGAAATTAAACCACAATATTTTTAAATTCTTTATTTCAACGTTTCGGTAGCGTTCCAGCTACCGTTGTCAAGAAAAAATAAGTAGAAATTAATTATTTTTATCCCTAACTGACACAACAGAAAAAATTAATTAATTTCTACTTATTTTTTCTTGACAACGGTAGCTGGAACGCTACCGAAACGTTGAAATAAAGAATTTAAACATATTGTGGTTTAATTTCCCAAGAAATTAAAAAAAGAATGAATAATATACCACAAGGAACATACAGAAGAAACTGGTCCGTGTTAAAGTGCCCAGTCAAATCGGTTGCCCGCATCTGTGTATCGAGCTTTACACTTGAAACGACATGTTCGTGATTAGGTATAGGCTTGCTAGGCGACCAAGGAGGTAGAACCATCCCTGTTTTTATCACAGGCACCACTTTAGCACTAATAGACCGGGAGCTGAATAGAGTTGAGTGTGCAAAATATGAAAACCACATTCTATAAATACCCTTGAACTGAGAAAAGTATGCAGATTATGATTTTCAATGTTTCCGGGAAGTTTTTTTTTTAATTCCACCCACTTAGGTATCGAGTAAGTACTGTAAAAATGGTTTACAACAATTTCAATTTATTACGAAAAAGCAAACCTTTACATAAGCAATCCTGAAAGTAATTATTAATACATTTGTATAACAAAATACAATTTAGATGTAATTTTTTGCATAGAGAAGCCTTTGTTTGACAGTTTGATGAACATTTACAGTGCTGAATCAACAATTTCGTCAGTTGCATAATCAACAAGTTGTAGTAGGCAGGGAAAGGGACTGGCACAGCTGCCACAACATTTTTTTGTTGTTGGTTATTTCGGTTATAATGAGGAAAAATATGTATACAAAAATGGATTAGTTATCATTCGTACATGCCTCGCATTTCTTCTTCTTTTCTAAGTCCTTTTGCCCTTTCAGGCGTCGGATGTGGACTCCATGTCCTGTACCCATTTCTTCCGAGTCTTTCTGTCTCTTGCTAGGTTTTTCATTTCTGATATGGTCTTTCCTCTTTCTAAATCCATCTCTTATATTTGGTCTAACCATTTCCTTCTAGGCCTACCCATTTGTCTTTTAAACGGTTTTCCAATCTCCATTATTTGCCTAGTTAACCTATTTGATTCCATTCTTGGCATATGACCATACCAGCTAAGTTGTCTCATTTTTATTTTACCAGTCTCTAATGACGTCATTTCTAATCCTATCCCATTTAGTTTTCCCTGCAATTCTTCTTAGATGTTTCATTTCTATGGCGTTTATTCTGGTTTCATTCTTTTTTAGCACAATCCAATTTTCACTTGCATATAATATTGTTATCTATTATGAATTTTCATTTTCACTTCCAAGTCTATATCTTTATGTCGAAGAATTGTTTTATTAAGAGAGTAGTATATTTTTGTTGATTTATTTGCTCTATTTGTTATTTCTGCATCTATTTTAAATCTTCTGTTATTATACGTCCCAAATATTCAAATGTTGTTACTCTTTCTAGCGTTTGGTTTTTGCATTTAATATCTTTATGCCTCGCATTTATCAAAGTAATTATTGGATTTCACGTGGCGCCTAATAAATGACCTTGAATGTTCGCTCATAAAAATGATAAGGGGAATATCCTTTCTATTATTTATTTTTTTATTATTTGGACAAGATTAATGCTTGAAATGATATACGCTTAACAATTATTATTAAAAAACCAAACAATTTCATTGTACATTTTCCAGGAATTAATTCAAATCTTTTTTTATCACTAAACCACTAAAATCCAACTATATTTTTTTATCTAATTCTGTGAATAATGGTTATTTTTTTAATATAATGATAATTTTTATCTAAGTAATAAAATAAAATCAAATAAACGAATTGGTTGTATGTATGTATATATGTATTTTGGGGTGACATTCACTGAGACCTAAAAGATAAATTGTGCCCCCTTACTTCTTTTTAGTTTCTAAGGAGTCTCAGGAACTAGTAGTTCCTTTAGTCCTATTTCCCGGAGGAATTTTAGGATGTCTGCAGGATTCAACTTGGGTAAATGTTCCTCTTCTATCCAGTAATCTCCCAGGTGTTGAGCTCTAGGATTCTGAAGTGCTGTGCAGTTGGAAAGTATGTGGATGGAGGTTTCTTCTTCCATGCCACAAAATCTACATTCTTCTTCCTCCACTATTTTGAGTTTTTTCAGGCGACAATGTCGCGTTAGGATCCCTGTTAAAACCCTTAGCGCAGTTTTACTTTGACTTTGCGTTCATTTGATCTAAACAGGTTGTAGTCATCCAGAAAAGTCTTTGATTGTATAAGCCCTACTAGATCTTTCCAATGGTCAGATCTTCTCTTTTTCTCGGCTTCACCTTTTTCTTCCAATATTACATTCCGCAAAAGAGTTCGGGCCCCCAGAAAGGTATTTCAGTCTCCCTCTTTGCCAGTTCATCTGCTATTTCATTTCCTTCTATTCCAGTGTGTCCTGGAATCTATAGTAAGTTCTCGCCAAGTTGAGTTTGTCTAGGCATTCCCACACCATTTTGGAACTGATTACACAAGAGCTCAGTGCTTTAATAGCTGCTTGACTATCCGACATTATGATAATCCTTTGTCTTCTGTATCCTTTATCAATATTGAACTGGACGCACTTTCTTATGGCGTGGATTTCCGCTTGAAAGATACTTGGGGTTTTTCACAAGCTTTCAGAGTGTTTGGTTCCTGGCCCGAACACTCCTATCCCACTTCCTTCTATAGCTTTTGAGATGTCTGTGTACCATTAAATGGCATTCTTTCCATGTCTGGTAATGGTATTTGGATCCCATTCCTTCATGTTGCTCAATTCCGTATTAAATTTCTTTGAAAAGTTATACTTTTTCATCATACCGTCTTGTGGCATGTCTCAGGTTGTCTGATTTCTAAGAAGTGAGGAGGTGGTTTTTTTTATGATTCCCTCTCTACTTAGTCTGTATCTTGTTCTTTCTGCAACACTTTCCAACACCATATGTTGAGGGGTGAGGTTGAGAAACACTTCCATGGCTACCGTTGGACATGTTCTCATTGCTCCTGTAATGCATATACAGGCTAGTCTTTGAATTTTGGAGAGGTATTGGTTGTAAGAAAAATCCATGTCTGTAAACTGTGGAATATTTATTACCTAATAATTGATTTCCTAGCTATTTGCTGCTGTATCTGTGTCGAACAAAAAGGAGCAAAAATGTTTTTAGTGTTTTTTGTTATAGCGGTAACAGAAATACGTCATATGTGGAAATTTCAACATTCTAACTCTAACGGTTCATGAGATACAGCCCGGTGACAGACAGCGAAGTCTTAGTAATAGTTTTTTGCCCTCTGGGTACGGAATCCTAAATCTCCTTGTGACGAGAAATATCACTATTCTGAGTAATGACAAATTATATTTCATGCGCATAGTACAGGAATCTAAGTATACCTGTTACTTTCAAGAAACAATCTTCTATGGTGAATAAAGACTAAAAAATTTCCGTGAAACTAGACAATACTATTACGAAACCTTCGAATTTAAATTCATAAATCCAAGAATATCGCGTCAAAGCTATTACAACGAAACCCTATCAGTTAGTAGTATCGTTAACCAATACAAACTATTGTAATATTGTTATCACAAATTACCGATGATACATTTTATCAATTCCGAGTAGGATCCTTATATCGTAAACCGTTTCTAGAAATGATAGGTACTTAATGTTCTGCTAAATGACTGAATTAAATTATTTTTACAAGGGGGAATGACACAGATTGTTATCAACTAGATCAGTCATTCGAAACATGAAGTGCATTAATTTATTATATTTGTATCTTTTGCCGGAAATTGATTACTATATTGATCATCGGCGTCAAAAAAATTTCATTTACAATCTTATTGAATTTGAAGAACTAATTTTATTGAATGTATTTCCTATTATAGATATTATTAATGTTCGTGAATTCATTGCCTTATCTTCATTGAGGAAATTAACAGTTGCTATTTAGTTCAATCACAGCATTATAACAGGATGTTATGTAATTTTATTTATCAATTTTTGAATCGTCTACTTTTCCAAAACCATGTAGCAATATGGTTGCAGTCATTTAGGCACATAGTCGTCTGAGGACAGGTGCGTTCAGTAGACAGAATACTGCGTTCCATTGCGACCATTCCAGATATATTGTGGTCCTCTTTATGTAAGCAACTTTTCCCATCCCTGATCTGTAACTGTATGGGAGAGTGAGTGTAGGCTCACAGCACTTAGACCATATGTGACCCATTGTACATCCTTCCGAGGAGTCTCCTCCTAGGTCATCGTCTATCCTGTCCTTCCCAGGAAAGTGGACAGGTCACTAGGAGACATCTCGTTTATATCGGCAGATGTACGCCAAGACTCACAAAACACACACTCTCTTATTGACCATAACTCCTGACACTCGCATAAGACATGTCTGTCAGTTCCATCTTCCTGTTCACACATCCTGCATAGAAGTGTGTCCACTAGCCCCATAGTATGGAGGTGTTTCCTTAGTTGACAGTGGCCAGTCAGAAATCCTACAGTTAAACGTAAGCTTTTCCTGGTCACTGCCAAATATTTCTTCGGCGCCAGCTTCCCAGGGTGATCCTGGCAAGACTGCATCCTTTGATTCCATCCCATCTCTTAAGAGACTGAGCATGGGTGTATCGTTTGGCTAGTTCCGCAATTGTCGAAGTCGTTAGGCCGTAGGTGTCACTGGGCCCTAAAATTTTTAGTCCAGCCGCTTCCCTGGCTAAAGAATCGGTAATGCGATTTCCTTTACTCCTGTCGTGCCCTCTAACCCACCTCAGGCGTTAGCTAAATCTTGGTGGCACTCTAGTACTAGCCCCGATATAACACGTTGTCTGTTCAAGGCTAATAGGGCTTGTCTACTATAGTGCAGATTGTTATGTTTTTGCCAGAAATTCCTGTTCTGGTTAGTTCTTTTGTGGCAATTGAGATACCAGCCAGTTCTGTTTGAACCACGCTGGTATTATTTCCCATTTCCCACTTACTTAGGCTTAGTGATCTGGAGTAAACTCAACATCCTGAGCCTTCTTTCATTTTTGCATTCTACAGCATCTGACTCTGTTCTGTTTTATTTGTATTTTGTATGGTTTATTAAACACAAACCTGGGTTCAATTGCATCATTGGCTGCCTGCAGCAGAGGTAGCGCAGTAAGCACTTCTTGCCATAGGCAAAACTGACACAACGAAGTCTCTGCACCTTCCCAGATAGCACACTACATCTTAAAGACGTCCAGTTCATGTCTTACTTAGGTCCAAAGGTCGTTCTTAAGACGTCCTTCTTCACGACATGCTTAAAACGCCTTTGTAGGTTTTAAATATATGTCGTCTTTGTCCACCAGACCAAAGATGCATATGTTATTAATACCCCTTGTCTCTGATAATACCACTCGAGTTACCTTTTTTCCTCAGCCTTACTTTCGACACGCGCCCATTGATGGCACCACTGCAATATG
>CAJUYI010005280.1:0-16076 GCA_910591695.1 Galerucella pusilla
TTTTTGGCACTTCCAGTTTCTAATAACCAAGGTATTGAAAATAATAAGATAATCAGGGCTATTCACTAAGCAAAGTTGTTATGGATAGCAGCTGTAAATTGTCATTATGTTCAAGGTCAATTGCTAAGAACGAAATTGGTATTCACTATTTAAGTAAAGTCGCTATAAGAGTTGCTATGCATAATGACAAATGGCTATGAGAAGTGGTTCACTGGCAACTGCTCCAGAGGTGTTGTTAATGAAAACCACTTGTGTCAAACACTTATTGGAATGTTTTTATTCATTTATGTGAACAGTTAAATATTTTAAATTATTAAGAATGTCATTTTTAGTACATATAGACTTTTTATTTATTCAATGTGTGTGCTGCTAGACATTTGTCAAGATTTTGATAAATATGGTCACTTTTTTATAGAAAATTTAAGGACCGAAAGAAGATACTTGGGAGATTCTAGTATATGAATAGAGAGATAGTTTTGGAACTTATAAATAGTTCAAATCACTTTCTACCTGATGGACAATGGACGACACATAATCCCAATCACTCACTCTAAATTTTTATGCCCATGGATGCTACCAAGCCAGTGCTGGTACAACTTAACATTTTCCAGCAAGCCAAGCATCAGTTAGTAGAATTGGACATTGATTACTGAAACTATTTGTGAACATATTGTATCCAGGAAAATAATGTTTCCAAATACAGAAGATGAAATTAGGTACATACTTTCCTTCCATAATTTCAATTTAGCTTCACCGAAAAAATAAGCAACCACAAAAACATTTGAAGTTTATATTTGTTTACTCTGTCAAAGCAGAGAAACGACCTATTTTTCGCACATTAGAACTATTTTGCGGCGCTGTCACGTTCATTTTCACGTATGGGTCTTGGAGGTTGTTATCATAACAACAGTTGCTAACCGTGTATTAGAGAATACCAAAATTTTGCAAGTGGTTACTAAGGCCTTTATCGAAAGTTGTTAGCAGAGTTGCTATGGTTAACAACTGCGATAACTACTTTACTTAGAGAATAGTCCTAATTATCCTTTCAATCTAATTCGGACAACTAAGTATGCTACTGATTAATAGAGTTTTATATAAATTACCTACCAGAAAAAGATGTCTTCCGTTTCCTCAAACTAAAATTTCCAATAGTCTGAGCAAATTTAGTCATATTTTCATTGGTTGGAATTATTTTCGGTACTCTCTTTCTAGTGTCTTTATTCGTCTCAATTATAATAAAATTATCTTGTTCGGTTTGGGTTAATTCAGTCTCATCCGGTACTTCTGGTGTAGGACAGATTACCTTTGGAGAAAAATGATGAATTAAATCACTGCCACTTCCTTAACTGATTAGTATTTACCTTTATTTCAGTCTCTTCAGAATACTTTGATTTGATATTGTAGTTTTCAGCTGGTCTCTCTACTTTTAAAGTAACATTTGTAGCAGTTATAGATTTGATCAACTTTGCAACTTGTGGTACTGTTTGAACTGTCCGGTTGTCAACTGCAAGTACTATATCATTTGGCTTTAGGCCTGACTTGTAAGATATACTGTGTGGTGAAACACTATCAACTAATACCAAACCTTGTTCTTGTTTAAAAATTACACCTAGTTGAGCTTGTCGATCTTTTGTCATGGTTATTTCCAATATCATATACATGGTGTCATCTTTATGGTATATAGAGATCCAAGGTGTGTTATCTAAAAATATGAATTAGTGTATCTAGGTAAAGGACCAAAAACTAGCGAAACAACACAAATTACATGAGTAATAACAAAATAAATAGATATCAAAAGTGAAAGTTTCAAATTAGAAGCAATGCGGAAGATAAATATGAATTTGAATCGAGATATAAATCTGGTTTTCAAGAGAATTGGATTCCTTTAAAATACTTGCCCACTGCCATTGTACAATAAATATTATGAATGAGTGGTGGAAGAGAAAGCCTGGATACTTCTACACAGGTAACTTCAATTTGTCCTTGAGGAATAATTTCATTATCTTCTGCATCCAATTGACTTGGATCTGTTTTGACAAAAAATGGTTTGTATCTAAAAAAACAAGAAAAAGTTCAAAAAGTTGATAACATATTTAATAACCTTAAATATATGAAATGCTAAGGATGTCTGGATTATTTGATATTTTTCGAGATATTTTTTTAGAAAATAGTTTTTGTCTACTACTATTATTTAATTGTAATAAATGTAGTTACCTTAATTTGTAGTTTGGCAAAGTATGTTTTCTTTTAATGGCTTTTTTAATTTGATGTACAATGAGGTTTGTTATATTTAATTGAAGTTGTCTTCCTTGAAAATGAGATTCTACCTGCAGATCTAAGAGAGGATCTGAAAAGAAACTAAAAGACCAATGAGAGTATGGCTGTCTTGAAAACTGAAGTCTTGCTTGGCCACTTATTCTCTTCACTGAAATGTACAAATAAACACAATATTCATAAAGTTTTATCAATTATTAGAAGTTTTTTCTTAGTTGGTTTGGTTTCTGTGAGTGTTTAGTTTAGAACCATGCACACTGTACTGTATGTAATATTGTGCCTATATCCCTTTTAAGTTCAATCTCAGAAGAAAATTGAAATTTCTCTTCAGGGTAGACAGAGGCTACTCCTAGGTTCTCTGACCCATTCCTTAGTACAAAGAATAATATATTATACTTGAAATTACTATGTGGTCCATTACTTAAATGTTTTAAATTAATTTCTAAATTTAATTAAAGAATTTATTGATAATTATTTCAATATTGGCGATGATTTTTGTGCATGATTGTAAACTTGTTGTATATCTGCTTTAATGGGAGTAATACTAACCTTTTATAGACAAACATGCAGTTTTCCCAAATTTCATTTTTGCATCAACACTTAATGAAAAATTTCCTGTATAATCCAAATCTAGGCATAAGCTAACAGTTTCAATAAAACCTTCTTTCTTATCTAATTTAACAGAATCTATTGTGATATCTTTGATATCTGGGAATTCTGTTCCTAAGTGCATAGCTCTAATCTAAAACATTACAACCATTTTATAAGTTTGTACTTATAATATACCTATGTTATTAGAAATAAAGTGTAAGCACAATAGTTGCCTTTGTTAAAATACATATAAGATGCTCACCAATAAACACTTTCAAGTGAAACTTCAATTTAATCTTATTAACTTACTGTAATGCTATCAAAAAACTTCCCTATTGTAGTCTTTGTCAAAAGTTCATCAAATTCTAGGCTCAATTTTTTGTAAAGCCATCGCTTAATATATTCCGAGTGCCTTAACTCATGAAATAAAAACTGTAATACCAAACTAATAGGCAAACTAGCCCCTTTTCTCTGGTCTGTAACATCTTCAGCTTCTAATTGTTTCTTAATGGCCTGGAAATTTTAGGAAGCAATAGTTTAATAACAATATCACCAACAATATAATGGGTATCTAAGTAATTGTATATAACCTGTACTGTCAATCAAGCTGAAGCAAAGTAAGCATACAAAAGTAAGGATAAATTATAACAATATTAGATATTTAAAAAAAAATTATGTGTAGAAATATGATAAATAGAAGAATTAAGAAGTTTTTGATCATTTATATTAATTTTAAGCAAAAACATTGACCTGTATATTCACTTTTAACCAAATAATTTTTGGCCTTTATGTACTTCAGGTATGGCATAGTGAAAACCTATTTTTAGTACATATTATGCATCAATATACAAAAAAGAAATGATTTATATTTTATTTAGGTATAAGTTCCACACAAAGTCTAGAAATCGAGCTAGATATTGGGAAAGAAAACAAAATTTTAAGTATCATGTAGGTTCTAGGTGAACAAGTAGGTACTTGATATTTGTTAGGCATATCAAAATAAGGAATATTTCTGAGCTACAAGAAATACCTGTGGTAAGCTGTAGTCAACTGTGTTTTTCGTTTGTGAAGGCTTTGTTATTGGGCTCTTTTTCAAGTAAATGTATAAAATATAATACTGTACACACAAAGTTAAAATTATGCCAAATAATACTGAAATACAACCCCAAAAAACGGTAACAAAAATATCCATTTTATTGAATTGAATTACAGCTATCACAACTGTTAGACCGAAGGAATGTAAATAATTATTATTTAAATTGAGTGATCACATTATTAAACTACCAAAACACATTTCCTCAAGTCAAAAATATTTCTTGTTTTTGTATAAATGTCAAACATAGATAACATAACAAATAGGTCAAATACAATCTTAAAAAAGAAGAATAAAATTATTCGAACGTAGAGTAGAAGAACTATTTCAACTACTTCACCTTCACCTAAAATAAGCAATTATTATTTATATTTATTGAATCATTATGAATTATACAATACAAATTCATTTGTTTTTTTCCAATTTCTCACATCTTACATTACATCTAAACTTCCAAAGGTCAGCCGTGCTGATGACATAATAGAGTACTCTATGGATGACTTGCAAAATTTAAAAAAGAGAAGAGATGTAAGCCTTAACCTCAACTTTCAAAATTTTATAAAATCAAAATAAAATGATACAAAGGTGTTTTACAATGAAATTTCTTTATTCGGAGAAATGAGTAATAAAGTCGTCTTGAGCTATAATGAAAGCTTATTGAGAACATCGGACATAGAATTACTAAAAGGCCCATTCTGGCTAAATGACACAATTATATCCTTTTATTTCGAATATCTAGAAAACGATTTATTTAAAGATTTTGATCATTTATTATTTGTCACACCAGAAGTAACACAATGCATAAAAGTATCTCCTCAAAGCGAAATAAATATTTTTCTGGAGCCTTTAATCAATTCTTTGAGAAGGGAATTTATCTTCTTTGCTTTAAATGACAATCAATTAACTGACTCATCTGGAGGTTCACATTGGAGCCTTTTAGGTAATATTCATAAGACATTTTGAACGCTTTTCGGTAAATAGTATAATTGAAGATTGTATTATTTTTAGTTTTTTCAAGACCAGAAAGAATGGTGTTCCATTTTGATTCATCTCAAGGTAGTAATGATAGCCAAGCTGTAGAACTTGGAGAAAAGATTTTGAAATATTTTTCATTTCCATTCCAAGGAAAAGTTAACAATGTACCTTGTCTTCAACAAACTAATGGTTATGATTGTGGTGTGCATGTTCTTTGCAATGCTGAACAGTTATCAAGTTATGCTTGTCATTATGGCAAAATCCTTGGTTGTCCCAAATTGATGCCAGAGACAGTAATCACAAAAAGAAGGGAGACATTAGATATTATTCAGGGATTGTGTCAATAAATTTTTTTATCTAGCTGCTGAACCTAATTTATATGTTAAGTAATACATAAATTAAGAATTGCTAGTTTTAACTGTTCATTTAATATTTTTAAAATCTACAAAACTGCTTTCTGTATTTTGTAAGCTGAACTTAATACTCCATATTGAATCAGAAGCAGCAAATTTACATCGGAAACGAAGTTCGACTTTGAGAATATGGAACAGAGAAATGCAGAAAAATCAATTATTGCTAACAATTACTAATAATGTGTATTTCCCCCTAAAACTTTGATGACTGCTTGAGATCTGCAAGGCATACTTCCAATTGAATTAAAAATCACAAAGGTAACAAATCTGATATATGAACTGTTAAAATGAATTTATTAAAATTTTGAATGCTCGCATCGCTCGAGCTGCAATATTCCTATTAATATCCATCATTTTATGCTTGTTGATTAAAATACTATTAACCTAGCACCAGAATAACGTAAGGATATCTAAGGAAATAAATATTAAAAAAAGTACTTGTTTCTTTTCCTACGTTAAAATTGTTTGAATATGACTCAAAGAGATACCAAATTTATTGTATAGGAAGGATTAAAGATACTCAAATATAGAAAGGGAATATAATTATACCCAAAAATACAACAATAAGCTCATATTTAACGATTATAAAAAAATAATGCACAATCTTAACATCTCGCATAAACGTTTATATAAATACAACAAGTGCGGTAGTTCTTATGATAAATATAGTTTTTGATTACATATTACACATACATAACCAACCATTACAAATATCTCTAAAAATACATAAATGTGATTATGCGTCCACATAATGATGGTCATTAAAAAAATATCTAACCCGTTTAATGGTTACTGAAAGGACAGTCATTTTCACATTGATTTTGACAGACCCGCCCCCCAGAAAGTTGGAGGAGTTGACCAGGCATTTAGTCGAGGTCCTACCATGGTTAACTCTAGTCCTCAGTAGGTCGGGGCGTGAAGCCTAAGGGTGCATTCGTAATCAATTCGCCAAATGGCCAAGTGGCAAATCTTTTTCAGTGTGCGTTTACAACGCAATTTGGCGTCAGAGTTGAAGTTGAAGTCGTCGAAATTTCTTGCAAGCTGAAGACTTTAACTTCGACTTCGTGCCGGCGATGGGACATGCGCATTAACTTTGGTTATTTGTTTTCTGATATATCTGACATCTGTTTGATAGTCTGATAAATAAATCCAAATAACCTCAGACTGAATCATGCTTCGACGATATGTTGGAGGAATTCTGACAATTATTTAGATACGAACGCGCTTGCGTTAAAGTCGACTTTGAAGTTATTGTGAATGGCAAATTTCGTGCCGACTTGCGTGCCAAAGTGCCACTTGGCCAGTGAATTGATTACGAATGTAGCCTAAGCTGACGCTCTTTGCTGGCGACCTTGAATGGTTGTCATCGTTTTGGCTACAAAGGAGTGAGAACTTTGCGAAAATTCGTATTTTATACAACTCTTCGGTGCCATCAGACAACCAGCATTTAAGCAGAACCTTGTTGAAGTTTAAGTTTCGTTAAATTTGTCGGAACATTCAACAATAATTTGCCTGAAATAATCGCTTTACCTACAAGGGAGCCATGTTTGTTCAAGGCAGTTTACATACTATTCAACATCTGTAGAAACATCTTGTATAATACTCGTAGTACAAAAAAAAGCATTATAGAAAGTTGAATAAACTCTGTATATTTGTAAAAACAATATTATAAAAGTTATATAATGGAAGATAACAAATCAATATCTTATGTATTTTATTGTCGAATCACCTTAAAAGGATTATAGTGAAATTAAGTGCTGTTAAAAAAATCTATTTTAGGATAAAAATACTGTCAATTATTTTGGGATATTAAACCACAATTTTTTCAATTCAACGTTTCAGTAGTTGTTCATTAGTGTCAGATAGGGAACAGAATTTGAAAAATATCAAAAAGATTGTGGTTTAATTTCCCAAAATATTCAAGAAAAAAGAATAAGGAATACACACCAAGGAACATACTGAAGATATTTTGAAAATAATATAAGCCCAACACACTACCTAGCACCGTGTATTTAAAAGATAATTCAATGAGAAAAATTCTATGTGATACTTAGTGAATAGAAAAAATGAAATTTTAATATATTTTGCTTATTTTTAGGAACATCCAATAATAAAAATATTACATATATATCAATATAAAATCAACATTATGCTTGAAAAGTATAAAAAGTTACATTTATATATTAATAGCAAAAATAATTATACATCTATATGGTGTAATTGTATAAATCTTTTAAAAATAATTTGAGACAAAAGTGTATATAAAACCGTATAAAATATGAAAAGCGCAGTACAATATTTTGCAACAACCGCCCGGGTAAATATTCGTTGAATTACAAAATATGTAGATCTGAAAGGAAAAATGTCAGACTCTAAAATATAGTTGAAGAATTAAAAGTTTTGTCAACTTGAACAAACTTATTCGATGCTTTCGCCAATGTTTTCTCATAAAATTTATGAGGAGATAAATGCCACCTTGCACTGCAAACACGATTGGAACAAAAACGGTTGGATCGTGTTTTTAAAAAAATTGCAGCGGGTACATTGTAAATTTTGATTTAAACCAAATCTTAAAATTTAATTCCAATCAATGAAACGACGAAATTCAATTAGACATTTATCACCTCGTTTAAATTGGACAACTGATGAAAAATCACTCTCAAATCTTTTCCTACAAATTTCAATAATACAATTTAAGCTTTAATAACTGGAGGTATCCAGCCACCAAATGCCTTTTCAATTTCTCTAGCTACTGCTAAACACAATCGATCATTACCATCTGCTGCTACCACCTGTACACCAATAGGCAGTCCATTTTTATCCAAACCCATTGGACAATGTGTGGCAGGTAAGCCCAGAATATTTATTACAGCTGTATATGAAAAATTAAAAGGTTTAAATAATGGCTCGTTGTGATATGGAGCCGCTGTCGGATGGGTGGGGTATAAAAATATTCCGTCATTACCAAGAAGATCAAACAGTTCTCGGCAAAGGTTATTTCGTTCCTAAAATTAAAAATGTTCTTTTCAATTAAATAAACTACACCCGAAAAGAAGCAAAGGATTTGGGAAGCACACACAATTTATTTGGAATTATTTGTTGACAGTTGATGTGTTTTGGTTTGTATAATTTGTGTTCGTAAATTCAAAAAACATTATGATGGATAGAGAAACAACTCGATGTAGTTGATGTTTTTGGAACTTTAGTTCTTTACGTCAGGTTATGTTTGAGCGACCGGGGGTGTCGCGAAGCAAAAGATCTGACCGTTACGTTACCTTATGTTATGTTGCTTCGTTATGTGCCTTGCTTGCGCGCGTGTGCTCTCTCCTGAGTCTCTCTCTCGTTTACGAAGCAGCGATTCATATGCTTCGGCCGGTATTGCAACCCGGGCCGCCCTCGTGGAAGGCGAGCATTCTACCACTGAACCACCGATGCTATATTAAAATTCTATGCAAAGCTGGTATTCGCAGTGCTGGTGATCTACTTGAATTTGTTCGGAATTTTTACTATTATTTCCATAATTTTTTTTGCGCGATTGACCTTTTTTGTTTATTTACAGCGGTTGTCAGGACGGTAGGTTGTGTTTACTGGTTTCTAAGTTTAACACGTCGGTAAGTGATTTACTTACCGTTCAGACGTCGAAATAGTATATTGAGTATAAAGAACGGTAAGGGTTGTTTACTTGTCGACAGCAATGTTTGGAGGCTGATAACGAAGCCTCCAATTTTTTCTGGAGACCGGTATTACCCTTAACGTTCGAAATGCTTATACCATTTTTTGCGCGATCGTATTGAAATATTCGAATTTCGAATTAAATAATTTAAATTTGTTCGAAATTAACGAAATGTCAAAAGTGACATTTATACTTCTCGATCAGTTTAAAATATAATTTGCATTTTGGTGAAATTGCTTTCATGCTATTTATTACTTTTTATATTGTTCTGTTCGATTCTGTTCATTAAAAAATATCAATCTTCTTATTTTTTTTGTTTCTTTTGTGTAATGAATGAAGTAATATATTATTTAGGACCACTTAAATGAATGTAGGGCTAAGACGTAGTTTCCTTACCGACGTCTGAACGGTAAGTAAATCACTTACCGACGTGTTAGACTTAGAAACCAGTAAACACAAGTAATAAATAGCATAGAAACAATTTCACCAAAATGCAAAAAAATATATTTTTAACTGATCGAGAAGTATAAATGTCACTTTTGACATTTCGTTCATTTTGAAGAAATTTAAATTATTTTATTCGGAATTCGGAATTTATTTCAATACGATCGCGCAAAAAATGGTATAAGCATCTCGAACGTTAAGGGTAATTACAACGTTTGCATGTAGATTCCTCTCGTAAAATTGGACAAAATGATATGAGGATTAAGGGGTCTAGCACATTTACTTTTCGAAATACAGGGTGTTGAAATGTTAAAAACTTGAATGTTTTAATTCGATAACTTTAAAATGGATGGTTAAATTGATTTGACATTTGGCAGGTTGTTTTTAAATGTAAAAGGGCATATTTTGATAGAAATAGTAGTTTGTGCAACTAGTGTGGATATGATGACCATATCGCATGAGTACGAAGTTTGAGCACGACGCCGTAGGCGGAGTGCTCAATCGTTCAAGTGCGATATGGACAATCCACACGAGTCGAACAGCATATTTTTTCTACGACCCACTTAAGAAAAAATCTAGAAAATAAAAAGTTCTATAAACTGTAAAATAAGTAACTTCAAATTGAAAGTTTAACAGTTTTTGAATGTCCAATTTATATAATGCTACGGTTTCCCTTTTCAAATATACGATGCTGTTATAAGTAGATGTTGCCAGTCGGACTCCCTCATGAAGGGTACCGTACCATTATCTATAATAATGAATATTCTGCTAAATATTTCAAACGTCTACCTGTTGTCGTTATTGATATGAAGTAGAATAATTATTTAAAAATAAAATTAACAATAAAAAAAACTTCACGGGGAATCGAACCCGGGTCTACCGCGTGAGAGTCTGGTTTGCTTACTACTCGACCACCGAGGAATATGCAAATTGTTTATCTATAACGTCAGATGTATTACATAATTTTTGCTCAAAAGGAACTAAAGTTCCTGCCGTGTGTCCCGCGACACGTTCTATCTTTTTATTTCCTTTTGTTCAAGATTATATCCGTTAAACAAATAAGTTTGCACTATAAAACGTAACAATGCATTTTATTAGGCAGTATGAATTTTTTCGATTAATTGTTATCAATGAATTTTATTATTGCTAACTGATAAGGAAAAAGTATCAAGAAAATTGAGGAACTCTTAGGAATTTTCATTACGTGACTTTTACAGTGTACCAATGGAAAAACGATATATTTATATATTTTCCCTACCTGTACCAAATATTCATATTTTTCATCTCCGTATTTGCATCCTCCTTTTTCAGCTAAACATGTCACTATACCAATGAATGTATGTTCTGATAATCTAAACACCCATTTCAACAATTCCAACCAGGGACTGATACTTCCGTTCAAGTTTGCTAGTTGTTTTTGAAAAGAAGGTCCATTCGGAGATTTCATGTTTGCAAACCACATTGGACCACTTTTAGCAAACCTTTTGTAATTCACCTTAAACCAACAATGTGAATTAATTTCATCAAATGTCGTCTGTAGACACGGTTTTATGCGAAGCTTCGTTTCTTGTTGTTGGTGTATTCTTTGCGGATAACTTAGAGATGGAAGCGTGATATATTAACAAAACTATACCCATGCCGAAGAATTCACCAACAAGAAAGGAGACCTCAGAAAAAACCGCCATGTTTTGAATTAGTTATTCTAATGGTCTTTACAGACCCAAATTAAATTAAAGATTGCTTGTAGGTTGGAATTATTTATTTAAATGAAAAACCTAAATAATATATTTAATGCCAAATTCTTTTTCTCAATGTGATTCGAATAAAGCTGTAAGCATTTATTATACTTCTCAGTGTATGCTAAAGTTAGCTGTCACCTTCAAGGTTATTTATTTTTGTCCCTTCAACATGAAATGATTTTCGCCGGGCTTCACTTCTTGTTGTTGTGGGTATTCTTTACTTACCCATGCATCATGTCCTACGGTCGATAAAAAGTGGCCAGATCTGTATCACTTGGATTATTTCATTATATTTTAGCGCGTTTTAACTTTTTGGGAGCATTATATGGTGTATTAGATATTACCTATCTAGTGTCTCATTTGATTTACACTCGGTTTAATGACTGTTGAATAAACTTTTTGTTGATCTTCCATGTTTTAATAATGATATATTATACCAATCTTTATAGGCTCATAAACATTATTTGTTTCAGTTAAGAGAGTTTTGAAATTATACTGTATAAAAGCAGAATATCATAAACATTTATATTGCAAATAGTAAACATTTTCAAAGGATATATATATATATATATATATATATATATATATATATAAATTATTCTGATTTGTGAGATAGATAAATAACAATAATTATTACTTTAAGATAGGATAAAAAGCGGTTTGCGGGTGGGTTTTTCAAACAAAATAAAATTTGCGATATTCAATGCGAAAAGATGATGCAATTTTACTTCAGAAAGTTTCAAGTGAAAATATTGGTTACTACAATAGTAGGAATATTTAACGATTTACCAAGGATAATGATGAAATATACTTTTTTCTCCGATTGGCAGCAAATATTAATTTTGCTGACACATATCAATCAGCAAAGTATTACTTTTCTTGCCTAGGCAGCAAAGTGATTATACTCAATTGGAATGAAACATTTGACGTAAACATTTATTAGCAATTATTATATACATAACACTTTTAACAAGAATTTAAAAACATATGTTTAGTTGTTATTAACATTGATGGTGAAATTACTACAATTTTGAACGAATAGGCTACCTTTTCTTTCCTCAGATAATTTGCAAATACAATATCCTCCTATATCATTATGAACAATCGGAGAAAAAATTATATGTTCAACTCGGCAGCAAAGTAGATTGACTGCCTTAGCTGAATTCCTAGCCTCGCTACGCTCGGCTATAAATTCAGCCTCGGCAATCAATCCACTACTTTGCTGCCTATTTATTTGAGTTTATACAAATCTATCAACGTACTTTTAAACAGTTTACCTACAACCCCCCATGTAATCAGTCAATAACAAACAGTCGGTATCAATGTAATGACGTCTATTACGCACTGTAAAAAAAACGCACAGCTGTAAAGTAAATCGCACGGCTTCCCTAGCAACGGTCAATAGACGTCTCCATTTTATTCAAAATTTACTATTTGAAAACATTAGATATGGCCACGTTTAACTATGAAAAGCCCAAAGGGCTATGTATAAGTATTGATTATAATTGAAAAATGGACTTTTGATTTTCAACAATATATAAATAATGATTAAACGTTAGTTCTTTAATGTGCTTCTTTCATTGGTAATAGAGTAATAGAGATGGAGTTTACCAAGCACCTCTAATTATCTAACTGTTATTTCTTTTGCTTCTTATAAAAAATACAAGTACAAGTAGGTCGTAGGTAAAGTATAGTACGTAACTCGTGTTGTAGATCATTTTACGCACTCACGGAATTACGTAACTTTTCCATTCGTTCGTAAAATGCTCCTTACCACACACGTTACGTAATATACTATTACTACCTAGCAGTTGTTTTCCAACAGGATTAAAATGTAACGTTCTTGGCTCGAGATAATTTTATAATTGTTAATTTTATCTTTTGGTATTCTCAATTCAAGATAATTACTAGTTTTACCAAAGTTTTTGATTTGGAAATGTATAGAGAGCTATTTTTTAATGCTAATAATAATTATTATTATTGCCGCAATTAAAAAATCAACTGTTGAAATTTTTGATATAAATTTGAAAGTATTCGTCCTACAGAGAAATAATTTTTATTAAGGGTTATTCATTTCCGAATGTCACAATATAACAAATAAAAAACATCACTGAGTCCAGGATTCTAACCCTTCGCTTACGATTCATAATTTTCGCAGGCAACCTCTATAGGTATTAGGTACCGCGAACTAAATATGAAAATCGTCTCTTAAGGAGGTTAACTATAAAAAGTATGTTTTATTGAATTGCGTTTTGCCACAGTTTACTAGAAAGCAACAGGATTGTAAGATACATACTCTATACCTACTTGTTGCTTCTCCAATTTAATTGTTTTTGAAAAAGAATTCACCCAAAATCATTATCATTTTCAAATAAACACTTTTGGCGACTTTTAGAATATTGATTATTTTTTGAAATAAAACATTTCATTATATAGACTTGCCAAAGTTAAAGCTTCAACATCTGATACATACCTTGGTTGCTTTAACACCATATGCCTTATCCAAATGTTTACAAATTCTACCAAACAATTGTTTAATTTCAGAAGCAACTGGTGAAACCATAAATGAGCCACTATCACAGTCCTGATAAAACCATTTTAATTTCCTCACGTCTACGGGTTCATCCAATTTCAATTTTTCTTTATGGGGAACAGTAAGAACTTTTAGTAGAGGTAAAAGATCTTCCGCTCTGCGACACATAGGACCGATGCCTAAGAATCTATTTTGAGCGTCCGTTATTGGTTGTGGGTACTGACCGTGGTTAGATACAACACATGGAGATGGTTTGTGGCCGAAAATTCCATTGAAGAAAGATGGCATGCGGATTGAGCCGCCAATATCTGAACCAATACCTAAAACAAATGATATTGTTACTATTAATTCAGAATAATTCTTTTTTCATCGACCTTAACAAAAACTAACAATTCACGTACTAATTGCCGGATGAAAAATCGTCTATTTTTGACCTCAAGTACTTTTCGTCCGCTTTGGTTGTTAGGTAAATCAATAGTCAAGTGAATATTGGCTATACTGATATGTCATATGTCAATGAATCAGGAATGTGATCACAAAACAGTCTAACCTATAGAAGTGAAAGTGTATAGGATGACCTTGAATGCAAAAATGAGGTTTCAAACCCATCCACCTGAAGCGCTAGTTGCAATTGAGTTGTCGCAACAGGCCTGGCAGCTAAGGCCTTTAGCACGAATAGAAGAAAAGATTTTGAAATTCATCAAAGCTGTCATATAGTTGTCGCCATTGTCTTTTATAGATTGTTTCCTTTTGCCATTTGCTGCTGTTGTTTGTGTTTTAATTAGGTACTGTAAGTCTTATCAAGTGTGATAATTCATAATATTTATAATGGTTGGTGCGAAGTGTTGCGTTCCTGGGTGTACAGACATTGCATCAAAACGACATAGGTTTCCCAAACATGACCCTTTGTTGTTGAATGAATGGGTCGCCTTTATTCGCAATCCAAAACTAGAGGAATTAAGCGCTGAACAGATTTATAAATCCTACAAAGTTTGCAACAGATATTTTGAACCACAATATATTGTTATTGGGACAAAAAGGGGCCTCATTCGCAAAGCTGCTCCTACAATCCCTTCAGGATTGATCAAAAAGTGATAGGAAATATAATTACTCTTAGGCATTACTTAGCGCGTGGTAAAATGTAAATTGCATTTAGGAATTCCTAAATTCGTTTTGGGTAATACCTGACTTTAGGAAATGGTTAGTGAAATCTGTGAAATCGGCCATTGGGTCATTCAAAAACAAACTTCCATTAAAAAAAAAGCGTTATGAAATAGTTCAGAACTCATCCACTGCGATCGCTGAAATTCTTCTTCCCTAAGTCTATTTTTCGGCCTCAGCTGTCTTGCCAATTTCGACAACTCAATTGCAACTAGCGCTTCAGGTGGATGGGTTTGACACCTCATTTTTTCATTCTTGGTAATCCTATTGGACTTTCACTTCTATAGGTTAGACTGTTTTGTGAATGTGATACATGACAGCACGGAGAGACATCCTTGGAATACCAAGGCATGATAATTGAATAATAAATAATATAATACCAATATCCTCATTTATTACAATAGCAATAGTTACAGTGGTCATGGTGTATTAGAGAAGAAAGCGTGCTCCCACGGAAAACGAATTTTCGTCATGTTCTGCGTACCTTCCAAAACGCCGCCATATTGCCAATCATATGTTCAATGTTTTGAATGACTCATAACTATAACCTACACAACCAAATATTACTTGTTGTAATCGTTCATTTTTGTAATAAATTGTGAACTCTGAACATTGGAACATTGATCGAGTGAGTGTCTTTATTGTTAAATAAAGATTATGACTCTTGTTTTCGTTTCAAATTAAGTTATTTGTCAAGCGTTTGATTTCGCGCGTCATTTTCTGATTGGCTGATTTTTCAATATGGCGGCGTTTTGGTAGTTTTTTTGATTGGTCGTGCGCGGTAACACACCTTCTTCTCTAATACACCATGACAGTGGGCACGAAAATACGGCACGGTGCGAGGATGGCTTTGACAATAACTGTCATTTGCGGTTGTCAAATCAATTATTTACGAAGCCCGCTACATTTTGCGTTTGAAAGAGACCGCTGTATGAATATTAGTGTTCATAATAATCAAGAATGGATAGTGATAGGTGAACTTGCCAACTCGACTATAATAGACAGTTTTTCGTCTTTGGAACATTAATAATTAATTTGAAACTAATATTAGGTGGAAAGGAGCACTAAGCCTGAAGATTAAGTGGGGAATGGGAAACAATACCATCGTGGTTCAAACAGAACTGGCTGGTATCTATTATTATTATTACAAGTCATTCGGGGTGCAATGCTCAGGGACACT
>CAJUYI010005281.1:0-16075 GCA_910591695.1 Galerucella pusilla
TTTAATGATTTATTACTATCAACCAATTTCAAATCGAGTATAGGTGGCATAAGTTTTAAAATGACTTGAGTGTGTTAAATGTTTTTTACTTAAATATTGTAGAACAGTACACTGATGAGTGAATAAAACAATAGTCTCATACCAAATATTTATTGGTTTTTCCATTTTACAATTTTCATTTTGTTGTGATTTTTATAGTTTTCATTGAAAAATGTTAATGTGTAATATAGTCGTACCCTGAAAAAAAGTTTCATTAAATATTTTATTGGAAAATCAACACAAGGCTGTACAAACTCTGTTGTTTGACTATTTATGAGTTATTCAACAATATTATCTTCCGTAGCAACTTTCCCAAAAGTCATTTGGAATAATGTTTCATGATTATAAACTCAGTATATTCAATGTGTACTGGTATTTTTTGTGTTCGTTCCTGATTGCAATTTATATTTCATTTCTTATTGAACCTCATTCCAAGCTAAGTAATTCCTCTTGAGAATCTAATTTTATCCACATGTAATTTGTCTTGCTTTTAAGAGATTCCACTTTCAACCCCAGTTTAATAGGTTTTGACAAAAGAAAACCAGAGAAATGTTAAACACAGAAAATAGGAATTTTTCGTTATCTCCCTGCATATCACAATGTAACGCAAAGTAATCAATTCGGTGTAGATTTTCAGTGGAATCGTTCCAATTGGAACGGATGAAAGCGAGAAAATTCTGTTGGGAAAATCGAAAAAAAATTCGTAAATCAGGATTGGGATCCTGTACATCGTTTATTATTATTTGGTTTGCTCTTGCTGATGACGACTGATATATAGGGGTTGTGACTTATTCAACAATTATTCAACGTTCAATTTACGCAAACTGAATTGAGTGTAGGTGGAAGATAACTGGAAAGCTTGGTTAAATGGGAGCTTCTACAACCAATACACCCCTAGATAAGCGAAGAAGCGAAGAAAATTTAGTCCAGTGACAAAACCTTGTGATGGAAAAACAAAAAAAAGTAGGGACCGGCATCAGAAAATTAGTCCAGTGTTATCGCATGCGTACGTTTTCCACAATTTGCGGATTTCTCTCATGGATTTTGAAAATGTATAACAAGTTGAAACTCATACAAAGTAGTCCAGTAACTGAAGGGGCAAACCTATCAATATATTTGTCCAATAATTTTTTTTGGTTGATTTGTAGGTCTTGACAGGTACTCCAAAGGGAGAAAAAGTTCTCCAAGATTGACCCTTGGCTAAGGGCCCAAAATGGCCCCTAACGCCCCCCGGAAAACGGTTTCCTGCCATTATCTCCCGAAATATGCAATTTGGAAAATTTTTGTTCAGGTAAAAAGTGAAGGTCGTTGAATTATCTACAAAAATGGTTCCCATCATTTTTTTTCCAGAATTCAATAGTTTTCGAGATAATCGCATCCAAACGTCCCCTCTCTCACGCGGCTGCACTACCTCTAGAAACGCTACCGTCTATAAAATTAACTTGTAAACCTGCGGACAAATTCTTCCGGAACTCGGTCAAAAATTCATATTTTTGGATGATTTGAAGTTCTTTGTAATGGGAATATCCGTAGGTATCAATATGTGTACCTTAAACCCCGTTCTCGCCCGTCGAGGACATTGCAAAAAGTGGCCAATGTTATTTTTTCCCAATATTTTGGCCTCTGCTATTAAATCATTGACATTTTATATATTTTAAATGCTTTATTATCCCTTGTTTTTTCAAATGGGGTCTGGGGAGGTCCTGAATGTTCCTAGAAATTTTTGTTCAGTATCTTTGTGGCGTTTCAATAAAAAGTTTATTTATTTATTAGCTTTTTTATGACCTTTTCGGAGTTCTCACAAATCTTTCAAATTTTCCCGGTCCCTGGAAAATGAGTGCATTGTATTCCGAATAAAAATATTGGTTCAGAGAGTAGATATAGTAAGCTTTCAAATGGTGTGCATTTAATAACAAAATAATTGAACATTAGCTCTTTATTTTCGCTTGTTTACAAGATTTGTGAGAACTCCGAGAACGACTGAAAAATGCAAATACATAAATAAACTTTTTATTGAAACGCCACAAAGATACTGAAAAAAAATTTCTAGGAATATTCAGGACCTCCCCAGACCCCATTTGAAAAAACAAGGGATAATAAACCATTTAAAATAAATAAAATGTCAATGATTTAATGGAATAGGCCAAAATTATGGGGAAAAATAACATTGGCCACTTTTTGCAATGTCCTCGACGGGCGAGAACGGGGTTTAAGGTACACATATTGATACCTACGCATTACAATGAACTTCAAATCATCGAAAAATATTAATTTTTGAACGAGTTATGGAAGAGTTTGTCCGCCGGTTTACAAGTTAATTTTATAGACGGTAGCATTTATAGAGGTAGTACAGCTGCGTAAGCGAGGGGACGTTTGGATGCGATTATCTCGAAAACTATTGCATTTTGGGAAAAAATGATGGAAACCATTTTTGTAGATAATTCAACGACCTTCACTTTTTACCTGAACAAAAATTTCCCAAATTGCATATTTTGGGAGATAATGGCGAGAAACCGTTTTTTGGGGGGCTTAGGGGTCATTTTGGACCCTTAGTCAAGGCGCAATCTTGGAGAACTTTTTCTCCCTTCGAAGTACCTGTCAAGGCTTACAAATCAAGCCAAAAAAAATTATTGGATGGACAAATATATTGATAGGTTTGCCCCTTCAGTTACTGGGCTATATGATAAAGTTGATTTGAGAGTCATAATGTTTTGTAATAAATCATAATATGACAAAGCGCGTATTTTCTTTTTTTTTCTGTAATAAGGTGTCTTTCACTCCTTTTTGTAGAATTTATTTTCTCGTTGATTTAATTTACTGAATAAACATTAATAATAAACATGGAAGCTACATTTGTGTATCATTTGGAATATTACTCACCCTAACGAACAAAAATATAAAGGTTCCAAGTCTTTAGAACGGGTTTTCTCGAAATCCCGTTTTTTTAAATAGCGCCTTCTTTGTCTGTTGTCTTCATAGGTTGTCAGAATTATTACTACTTATTACCTTATTATGACGTCGTCCAAACGGTATTATTACGTCTTTGTGTCTGTCACTGCAACGTTTTCACGACGTTGAAGTTACCACAAATGTGTTCCCCATTTTAGTAGTAGTTACGTGTTAACGACGTATTTAGAACGTAACAACGACTAGCAAAAGTGACTTAAAGGTTGACTAGATAGTCAGTTTTACGGTTTCACGACTTAAAATGTTGGTTGGTGGATTTGATAAGAGAACAGCTCTAAAATTATCTACAAAATTTGGGAATATACAAGGTTACAGGGTCTTTTATTTCAAAAAATTGACTCACGATATTTTTCACATTATACAATCTCATAAAATCATCTGATTCCTTCCCTGCATGACAATTAATTTGCATTTCACGTTTCCAAAAAATCTCTTCGCATAACACTGATTATTACTTCTTCTTCTTACTTCACGTACACGTAGCTAAAAGTTTCCCCACCAGTCCCACGAATACTCGTCTACTGCACAGCTTGTATTTTATGCGACCTTGAATATAACCATATATTGAATTAGTGATGGCCTTAAACGAGGAACCGTTACATAACGTTCCAGTTGCGATCGCGTTATTTAGACTTGGTGAACTAGGTACTACGATACACACATTAATTTTTTTACCAATTTCCAAAACTTCGCCTTTTTCCATTAAGTGTTCAGTAGGGAGCGAACATACAGTGTAGTGGTTAAAACCATAATAACATATGCGTTTTTGGTCTGGTGGACAAAGACGACACAAAAGAACGCGACGATGAGACTAGGCAAGGTGCAAAGACTTGCTTGTCTCAGTATTGCAGGGTGCATGAGAAGCACGCCAACGGCAGTACTAGAAGCCTTATTTGGCCTTCCTCCATTACACTCCGTGATAATGGGGGAAGCAAGGATAGGGCTATTTAGGCAGCAAAATAACCTGAGCAACAAAATAGTTAGATCAGGACACATATCCATTAAGGACATCATAAGTGGAGCCATTTTAGATATGAAAAAAGACTATATGGCCACTAAACTTCTCCCCAGTCTCAAATATGAGGTAGAAATACCTCACAGAAAGGACTGGCAAGACCCAAGCAGACTAAAGCTTCCCCGAGGAGAGACCTGGTAGACAGACGGGTCGACGGGTCACAGACTGGGGAAGGGACAGGAGCAGTTGTGTATAGTGAAATGAGAAACACAAGATGCTCCTTTTCACTAGGAGAACATACCTCTGTATTTCAGGCAGAGATTTATTCTATCCTAGAATGTGTCAGAATTAACAAATATAGGACTGACACTCATAGGATAAACATACCAACTGACAGCCAGGCAAATAGTTGTTACAAAAAAGTTTTTGACAATAATTTAATATTAAAGCAAAACAAAAACATTTATGCATACGCTACAAATATTTAATAGATTAATAATAACGGGAAGAGAATGAAAAATTTGCAGATATTTGTCAACAGTATATTAGACATTCACGTAATAATTATGGCACTGATGTTAAAGTTGTATTTGATGGACATAGTAATGACGGAACTAAAGTGTCTGGATCGTAGATATATCGGCAATACTTCCATTGATTATTTATTTGAAGAAGACATGCCTTTAAACACAACGAAAGAGAAACTTCCAGGTAATAGCGAAAATAAAAATAGGTTTATTAATCTTCTCTGCAAAAAACTAGGCGAAAATAATATTTTCAGTGGAGTCAAGACGAAAGTGATGCTGATCGATTAATTGTGCAATCTGCTATATATTGTTCCTCTCTTCAAGTAGTTGTTGTAGCTGAAGATATTGATGTGTTAGTTCTATTGATGGCTTTAGCACCTGACAATAAAGAAATGTTTTTTTTAAACCACTAAAAAATAGTATCTTGCAACGAGTTTAGTCAACAAAAACAATATTAGAGAAATATCCAAATATTAAAAAAACTCATCTGTTTTTTAATTCATGCATTCACTGTATGTGATACCACATCCGCTTCCTATAACAATTTTATTAAAGTTTTTGATGATAATCAAAAATTACATGCAGCAGCTGTAAATTTTATGGTTGAAGAGCAAAATGAAGAAGTGCTTTTTAATGATGGTATTCTAGCAATGTATGGTGCTAAAACTGCCAAATGCTTGAATGAACTGCGATATAAACGTTTCATAGCATTAGCTTCAAAAAATAAAAGCGGACAACTTAATTCCTTACCTCCGACAGAAGATGCAGCAAAACAACATATTAAAAGAGTCTACTTACAAGTTCAGCAATGGAAAAATAATTCATCGGTACCACCTGAAGAATGGGGTTGGCGAAAAGAGAATTATTTAAAACCAATCAAAATGACACAACCAGCAGCACCTGACGTTTTAAAATTGATATTTTGCTTTTGCAAAACAGGATGCGGTTCAGCGTGTGGCTGCAGAAAAAGTGGTCTTCATTGCTCACCAGCCTGCATAGTTTGCAGTGGAAATGACTGCAGGAACCATCCACCACTTGAAGAAGATGAAGAAGTCTCCGAAACGCGAAATGAGAATGAAAATTAAATGTAGGTACTTTTTTTGTATATAAAATAATGAATTTTGTGTGGTCCATAAAAAATTTATATTTTGGTCCACAAATTAATTCCATGTCAATACACAGAACAAACTTATGAATAATTGTTTATAACATTCATTAATATATTTACAAGTTTTTAATGGATATTGTATAGTAGAAATTTTTTTTGTGCATAAATATCACAGATATTGTTTAAACAAGATAAATAGTTCCGTCCCCACTCCAAGAGGTTTCTGATTTTGAAGAATATAAAAAAAAAATTTAAAAAAAAAACATCAAAATCGGTGCTGTTCTTGAGGACTTCCGAAGATTGCCTGTTTTATGTATTCATTGAATCCACTATATCTAAAATTCCATATCTATAAACACTATGTAATTATGAACAAAATTCATATTAATCTTATCTGAAACCTAAAACCATACATATACAATCTTATCATATCTTCATGAATGTTAGTCACTTTAAAACGGAAAATTAATTTTTTTCAAACTAAATTACAGAATAAAAAAAGTTGAGAGGTGTCAAGGCACACCCGGATGGAACGAAGTTTCTTTCGATTAATTAGTGAAGGAATTGTACATATACATACACACACCGAAACATTTATATATATATATACATATATATGTACTCTGTCTGTCTATTCTTTCATACACGTCATAGATGCGCGGGACTTTGTAAAATACAACAGCGTATAGGTTAGAACCACAGACATATAAAAAACAATAGACAGAGTTGTTTACAAAATGTGTATGTGCCAACATTAATTCTTACTTTACTACAAATTATTTTGTAGTAACGCAGCGTTGCCAGATGAATAATATAAAATCACTTTCAATACTTCATGTTTGATACTATTATTTAATATTTCTCTACAAACAGAATATATTTTTGCATATATATATTTTTGCATGGAAATATGTGTGGAAATTTGTTATTTGTTGAGTTTGAATCTCTTAAATTTTATATTACATACATAGTATAGTATAATTTTCCGCTCATCTTTTAAACTTTTGCGAAGTCCGGCAACGCCGCTAGCAAAATACCCCAACAAGCAGCCGCCATATTCCAATATCATTTCATTGATATTTAAAGTGGCGAGTACTGTGTTTTTGATTTATTTGCGTGTATTTCACCTAATTTAGTATTTACTAGTGAAGCAGAGGTGTTAAAAAATTAAAACTATGGTGAGACAGTGTGTGGTGTGCCGGAAAATCGACTATTTGAACCCTAACCTATATTTTCACTGGTAAGTTTAAGTTGTAGTAAATAAGTTAGTCATAGGCGTGTATGTGAATCCTTTTTTCACACAATCTGAATTGGCATGATAAGGAGAGAATTGGGTGAAATTACCACTCACATACTTACACATATTTAAGCAGATTGTAGAAAATAAACATAAGATGCTGCACATACCTATATATAAAAAAATGTCTATGATGCTTACCTATAGGAAACATTAGACAAGTAGTTCAGGAATTTGGATAGACTGAGAGTTTTGAGGTATTAAAAATTTCATGTAAGGCTTGCTTTGATAGGCAACTACTTACTGTACCTGTTGCATTTTGTATAGGTGCTAGGAATTATGTAATTTTATTCCTAGCTATAATTTACAATTTACTGGTGGTTTTACCTCATATCACAATACCTCTACTACAACACTATTATCTTCAGAAATCCTAGTTAGTAGTGAAAAATGGGTAAACAGCTAGCCACTGTTGTGTACCTATAATTTTCCAATGATTTCTTCTAGTTTTCCGGTAAGCAAAGCTCGAAGAAATACCTGGATGGAAATACTTGGATTCCAGCCAGATAAAAAATTACCAAAGACGCCAGAAGTATGTTCTGATCATTTTGAAGGAAATGATTTCACACAAAGGACCAATGGAACAAAAATGTTAAGGAGAGATGCAGTTCCTTATTTCGCAATCAATGACTTAACTTTGACGATGTAACTACTTGTAAAATAAATATGTATTATTTTGTAATTATTTTTATTTCATAAACCTCACAAGAATTTGTATTACCTAGAAGAGCAAAATTAATATAAACTACAAAACTACAATATACATTACTTTTACTGACAATTTTGAAGTTGTTTCAAAAAATGAAAATGTGTAATATTCTCCTTTGAGCAGTAAATATTTCAATGTGATAAATAAATTGAATTTTTTTATCAGTAGTAACAAATTTCGATATTTATACTAATTTTTGTTGCACAGTTGTTTATTAAGTTTTAATTTAAAAAATCGAAAATATTGTGAAAAAATTCCCGAATTGAGTCTATTCAATCATTCGCCCCCGTTATTTCTCCGTCTATGGTGTTTATCTGTCGGCCGCCATATTCCAACAATGGTCATATGCTTTGCCTCTTCACCGCCCCTGATCATAACAATGTTGGAGTATAAACATTTCATATTTTATGAATGAATAGCTCTGTCTATTGTTTTTTATATGTCTGTGGTTAGAACACGCACAGCTTGCTAAATACATACGTTCTGAAATTGTAATATTAAAATATGATTTGTTTTTGAATTTATTAAAATCCATTCATTATTATTATTATTATTTTTTATTATTATTTATTATTTACAAAAAACCTGTATACACTCAACAAAAATAATCGACGCGACACCACACTGTTCAATGCGAAATAGAAATAGAAATTGCAGCATGTAATACCTTTCTTCGCATCTAATACACATGAGATCTCATGGCAGCATGTGTTGAATGCCTTGATATAGACGCGTAGGTTGATGGTTCGCGCCCGGACTATGGTGAAAATGTTTTCAACTTATTTGCTTTCCATAAGAGAGAAATATACAGACAGAGAAACATGCGATGCGCACAGCTTGGCGCATAGCTTCCTATATCAAAAAGTGTCGTGACAAAACTTTTCTTAAGAATTTTATCCGTCTAGCCTCCTTTCACAACGCGCGATAAGGAACTTCGTTCCAATAATAAACTGTATAAGTAACTGGTATTTCAATATCGGTAACGACCCATTCCGCTATTTAGTAACATTTATCAAGTATATGTCCAACTCTAGTTGGAATATTTACCTCGTGCTCGTACCGAACCGAGTGAGTTTGTTGGTCCCATTTCATTTTCATTATCATTATAGCTGCGACTGGGAAGATGTTACGAAGCATGGATGAAAGAAATTTGTATACGTATCATCAGCATGATAATAAATCCTTGAATATTACAGATTCTTCCTCGTTCAAAACTACTAAAGAATCGAGTGATATGGTGCCTCCATCGGATTTTGTTATAGTCCCAGATGAAAACAATAAATTTTTATTAAATCAACCGCCTATTACAAGCCAATATAAAGGCCAGGAATGTCCAGAGCAAGGACGTTTCATCAATCCACCAACACAACCTGGACAACTGCCGGAAATTCAACGAGACAGTGGAATGTCTGATGCGGAACAAGTTGAGTGTTGTATGAATTGGTGTGAATTAAGCTGTGAATGTTTAACTACCATTTTGGAACTTATAGCATGCTGTTCGGACGACAAAAGTTAATATATTTTTGACCGCCTCACTTGTCTAATGTTTTATAGTAAAAATACATACATGTAAGTGAAAATAAGAATAAAATTTGTATTCCTTTAAATTGAAATAAATGAAATTTTTCAAATTATTATTGCAATTAACCATTGACCGAGCAGCTATAATCTGTTTGTTTATCAAAGTGATTGAAATTTCATTGGAAATTCCACAACTGTAATTTTCAATCTATAAAAACGAGTTTTTTTGACAGATCACCATGGCAACGGATGGATTTAAGTGGAAATTTTTTTCGTGGGTACCAATCATCGAATTATACCGGAAATTTTTTCACGTTTAAAGTAACAGAATATATACACATAGATTCGAAAGTTTTGCATCACCTTCTTCGGATGCGAAGGAATTTTTTTTGCGCTAACAATTTTTTGTTGGCTTGTTTATCAATGTTTACCATTTCAATATGTTCCATATTTTTTGCAATATACAGATGTTTACAGTTTTTTTTGTAAGATAAAATTTTTAGTGCGATCATTTTAACATTCGAGGCATTTGATTTTTACAATTTTAAATGCAAACATGAATCGTCAAGTCATAAGTGAGATTGACCGTGCAAGAATAGTGGCTTTAGTTGAAGAAGGTCATTCTCAAAGGTTCGTGGCAAACAGAGTTGGCGTTTGGCAAAGTGATGTGTCTCGTGTATGGATCCGGTATCTCCAGACCAATTCTCTTCGTGATAGACCTAGAAGCGGTAGAAGGCGTGTTACTAATCAGCGGCAGAACCGCTATATCCACTTAACTATCCGAAGAAACCCGACCATGGCAATACCAGCACTCCAAAGAGACATGAGACATGCGTTGGGAGTTCAAGTATCGATCTCGACATTACGAAGACGAATACTTGCGACTGGTTTGAGGTGTCGCCGACCAATAAGAGTGCCCAGACTACAACCTGAGCACAGAGTTCGCCGACTACAGTGGGCTCAAGAACACGCGGCCTTGCCTGAAGAATTTTGGAATTCGGTGTTTTTTCCGACGAGACAAGGATTTGTTTGGTACAAGATAGCCATCGAATACGTGTGTGGCGGGATCCAACGAGAGTTGCTTAGCTTGCCCATGCTCGCCCCGTGCCTTCCTTCAGAGGAGGAAGTGCTATGTTTTGGGCTGGTATCATGTTAAATGAACGCACAGAATTAATTCATGTGGAGGGAACGATGACTGGTGATAGGTATCTCAGAGAGATTCTACATCCACACGTGAGACTATGGCGCGCAGCTGTTGGCAATTCCTTCGTTTTTATGGACGACAACGCACGACCTCATCGGACTACAGCTGTAAATGAGTATCTTGAAACTGAAGGGATCAATCGTTTGAACTGGCCTGCCCTATCTCCTGACATGAATCTCATAGAACATGCAATGGCAGCACGCAGAAATCCACCCAAGAGTGTACAAGAGCTTGTTCATGCGGCCCAAGAAGAATGGCGAAATATTCCTCAACAGAATATCAATAATTTGGTGAACAGCATGGGCAGGCGACTTCAAGCTTGCATGAATTCTAGAGGTGGAAATACTCTTTATTAAAAGTTCTCATGCAGGTTCTCACTTAACCTTTCCTTTGAAAAGAATCAATTTGTATTTAATTTATTTAATTTCTAAGAATACTTTTTATGTTTAAAGCAAGTTTATTATTGGATAACAAAAATTTTTGACAAATACCCATACACGTTTTTTTTTTATTGAAATTAATTATTTGATTGATCTCTGATCCATTTATAATGAACACATTTTTTCTCGGAGATTTAGGGTGATGCAAAACCTTTGAAACTATGTGTATTTTGGCACACTGGCTTAAAAACGCAAAATAGTTATTTATGCAAAAAGTTTGTGAAGTAACCCTTCTCTGACGTATGGGACGATCACATGAGTCGGAAAAGTGAGTTTACACAAGAACAGCATGTAATATTTTTCCTACTACCCTTAGTTTCATCAGAATTTTTATACAGTGTGGAAACCACTTATGGAATAAAATTCTTTATGTCATTATTTTAGAAAATTATGAAAAATGCCGAGACACGTCAACTTTTGAATTGAGTTGTGGGTTATGTAAACATAAATGTAAATGTACATGGTGATTCACGCAAGTATGCCATAGTCGGTGTTGTTTTTTTAATGAAACACCCTGTATATTTGCATATTTTTTGAAATCCCCTTCATGAACCGATTCCAACAAACTAAACAACGTATGGTCAATTATGAATTATACAGGGTGAAATTTTTATTTTTACAGTTATTAAACACATACATAAAATACCTGATGTATTTGATTCCAATACATTAAAATAAATGCTCAAAATGTTCTCCACCTAGTTGTTGGCAGGCAATAGCACAGTCTCCTATAGAACTCCTCCTTAAGTTTGTTTGAAGTTTGAGGTGAAATATTCCGCATTTCTGTAGTTATTCTGTCTTTGAGGTCTACAATGCTAGTTGGTTGTGCTGCATATACTTTGTTCTTGAGATAACCTCACAGAAAAAAATCTAACGGCGTGAGGTCTGGCGATCTAGCTGGCCACTCAATAGTACCTCTTCGTCCAATCCATTTATTGGGAAAGATTTCATCTGAATAAGTCCTTACCATTAAAGCATAATGGGGTGTTGCACCGTCTTGCTGGAACCAAACAATTTCATTCGGTAAGCTAGGATCTATTGCGTTGGGATATAAGTTTGCCAACGCAGGAATAACTTCATTTCTAAGCTTATTTGAATATTTTTCGGCTGTTAAATTTCCATCTATAAATATAGGACCAATAATATGGTTGCCTATGATACCGGCCCAAACGTTCACCTTTTGAGGGTACTGAGTATGTGTCTCACGCATCCAATTAGGATTCTCTGCTGACCAATATCTACAGTTTTGTCGGTTTACTTCTCCATTCAATGTGAATGTTGATTCGTCAGAAAAAAAATGGTACCAAGAGCTATCTCATTTCTGCTCAGCTTATTCATCAATCTTTCGCAGAAATCCATTCTACGATCTGGATCGTCTTCTGTTAACTCCAGCACAAAAGTTAATTTGTAGGGATGAAGTTTTTCTTTATGGAGACATCTTAGAACTGTTGTATGACTAACATTATTTTCACGGGCAATTTGACGTGTACTTGAAGTTGGATTCTCTTCGACACTTAACAAAATATCCACTTTCACATCATCTTCAACGGAGTGTGGTGTTTTTTTCAATGGTTTGACATGTCCAAGTTCTCTGAATTGTGCATGAATTTTAGACACAGTACTTTGTGAGATATTAGGCAATTCGGGATACCTGTGATTAAATAAGTTTGCTACTTCAACTTGACTTCTGCAGTTATCCCCGTACCCGATCATCATTAAAATCTTAATTCGGTGAGTCTCAGTTAAATATTTCATTGTTATGTCGACAAGGAAAGAGTGTTTGACAAATATTTTACTTTTACAAGTATAAACTGTCAACACATCAACAACTTTACAATAATCAGGTGTATCCATCAAACAATTTTCAAGTAAACAAATTTTAATTTTTTTCATTCGAAAGTACCCTCTACCTATGACATTTAGAACTAAATGCCATTTTTTATAGTAGATGTAATTAATTCATCTACACTCTTTCTATTGACACTAATTCCGATGAAATCGGTTGATTCAAACCAAAGTTATAGGTATTCATCCCCAAACAATTTCCCACTTTCCCCCACTCTTTATTTGGAAAAATAGAATAAACAGTACTTAAACAAATTTGTGCGAAATTTAGGCCTTTTTCAGTTTACTTATTTAACACTGGGTATAATTGGGCATATTTCACAAAAAACTGGTTTTTAAATTTTTCCTTATAGGTTACGCCCCCAAGCGGTTAACCTAGAAACTTGAAAGAAATTTCCAACAATTTCTCTTGTCCATTTTACCTAAGGAATTTTTTTCCTAAAGTTATAACATGAATAGTTTCTGATATATAGCCGAGAGATCGGCTTATTGGACCACCCAGTACATTTTTGGAAATTTAAATCCCAGTCGAGCTCCCTTTTGTTCTGGACAAACTTCACACACACATACATTCAAGGCAGAAATTCAAACACGGGCAAAAAAATGTGTTATTTCTATTTGTTACTTCCATTCTTACATCATTATAAGCTAAACAAATCCGCACTTCACTATCAACTGATTTCACACTGATTGGACCTTTTTTTCCCAACACTGAAATTAGTATTTTCCAGTGAGTTTTCAGCCTTCATATTGAGTTCGTCTAGCTTTTCCACGACAAAATTTGGTTCGCTGAAATGAAATTTATTGCAATTATTGTTAATATTTTCCACTTCACTTGAATGCTTTTTGGAGTTTTTCTTGATACACAAGACTTTCACTGGGGCATTTAGTCCGTCGGGTCTGTATACAGGAGGATCGGGTTCCGTCGAAATGGATCGATCAAAAACTGGTACGGACTTTTTCTTGTTCATTTTACATTGAACAGTATTATCTTAAAATATCAACAAAATCACAGAAGCGACGTGAGAAAAATCTTGATATGCACTACTGATTAGTTGATATCTACTTTACAAAATGACAATTTAATCAGTTGATTAATTATATTTATCTGACTATTTCACTGAAGTAAATTGATAACTGACAAAATTTGAAGGTTTTGAACTGGCAATTTTTTGTCTTGTCGCGGCAATTTTTTGACGTTTAATATATCGAATCTATGTGTATAAAATTCTATCTATTTTTTAGTTTTTCTCTCGTGAAATAGTCATGTCGAATACCACTCAATTAAAAATTTTGTAAGGTAAATTTTTTCTCTTGTATGTAGGTAATTTTGCTCATGACATTTAATCCAAAACCACTCGCCTGACGGCTCGTGGTTTTGTTAAAAATGTCATTCGCAAAATTGCCAAGCAACAAACTTTCATGACAATCGAAAAATTTTGCCGACAAAATGTTCACTCTCGTGGTATTATATATGACTATTCCACTAGAGTAAATTGATAACTGACAAAATTTGAAAGTTTGGAACTGGCAATTTTTTGTCTTGTCGCGGCAATTTTTTGACGTTTAATATATCAAATCTATGTGTATAAAATTCTATCACTCTGTGATAAAATTCAATATAAAATCTTTGTTAGTGGTTTCTGAGGAACCTAAGTTGTTTATTTATTTATTTAACTGTCTAAAAATTATTAAAACTGTTTCAAAAATTTAAATAAGTATTATTAACATGAATAATACAAGATTTGGAAATAATTCAATAAATGAAATAGAGAGTACAATTAAGCAAAGTATACCGCGAAATACAATGAAGACAACAAAGTCTGCGTGGGAACAGTTTAGAATGTTTCTGGACGCACGTAATTATACGTTAGAAAAGGATACTTCTGAACAAGTTATAGCAAAAATTCTTGAAGATTATGGTTTTAACATGAAAAAAAGAGATGGAACTGATTATACTGAAGCTGGAGAGTGAAAACACTTTGGAATACGACTGCTCAAATGGTTCAGGAAAAATATGTTCTAGAATTTAACATCAAAATTTATCCATTTAAAGATATAACCTATAAATTTGCTAGATTGGCCAGGGATACAAAACGTAAAAACTTCAGACTGAACCTGAAACCTGTAAAAGAAGTTCTAACGCGTTCACCAAAGAAGAATTAATGGAAATGGTAGAAAGCTATTCTGAAGATAATCCTGATGGGTTACAAAAAAAGTTTTTTCATTTATGTTCGTTCGAATTAGCATGGCGTGGAAATGAAGCTGCTAATTGTGATATTAATTACTTCAAAAAAGAATATGATGATAAAGGTAATTTTACTGACAGGGTAGAATATAATCCAATCTTTTCCAAAACGACACAAGGAGGATCAAAAGCTTTATCTGGCAGTAGGTGGCTGGTAAGAAGTCCCCTTCGTTTATTTTTAAAAATTATTGAAAAAAGAATCCAATCATTATCTAACAACAACAAGATTATTTTTAACAGTACATCCAAATTGGGAGAAAAGAATATGGTACAAAAATTCACCATTGGGAATTAATACAATTTCAAAGTGGTCGAAAATATCGGCAGAATCAATTGGTATAGACACAAAAAAAAATAAAAATAGCCAATCATTCACATAGAGCTTCCGCAATATCTGCATTAGCAAAAGATGGAGTTGGTGAACAAGAAGTAATTAAGCTTACAGGACATTTTTCTGCCCATTCTTTGAAACCATATTTACAATTAAATGAAGAACACCATTTCCAACTTATAGAGAACCTTCGAGAAAATGAAAATAAAGAAAAGGAATCCTCGGTTCCTTTTAATTCACAGGTTTTGATGCAAAACGATCCCCAAAATAATGCTACAACGTACAATTATAATAATTGTACTTTTTACATGGATAAGTGATTATTTTTTCATGTTATCATTTTTTTGGCTTTGTATAATTGAAGTTTGCAATGAATAAAACGTTTAAACATATGATTTTTCAGTTTTTCTCTCGTGAAATAGTCATGTCGAATACCACTCAATTTAAAATTTTGTAAGGTAAAATGTTTCTCTTGTCGTATTCAAGTTTGTTGCTTTTAGGTAATTTTGCTCATGACCTTTAACCTTTTGTTAAAAATGTCATTTTGCCGACAAAATGTTCACTCTCGTGGTATTATATATGATTAAATTGATAATAAATGAAGTGAAAGATTTCGAAAATCATAACTGAACATTTTTCGATAAAAAAAAATACGCCGGACAACTAACGTTCTTCTCAATGAAATAAAAACGAATAATTATTTTGTGCCAAAACATTTAGTTTTTCTGGATATTGGGTGTGGGATTCACGCATCTAACAAAAATTGTTACGTGACCAATACCGATTTACGTTTGCATTATTGAAAAAATAATTAAAAAATCATTTTTCCGCAAATCGCTTGAAAAAAAAGTCAGGACTTCCTTACTGTAAGGAAATGTCATTTC
>CAJUYI010005282.1:0-16072 GCA_910591695.1 Galerucella pusilla
AAATTTCAAATTGGTCGAGGTCCACTGGTGACGTAAGCAAGTTCCCAATCACTGACGAAAGATTTAAGCTAATGAGCAATCCTGTAAGGTGTATAATCGTTGGGTGTAGTGATCTTGTAGCCAGTATACCGTCTCTGACAATAAATAAAAGGATTGTGTTGATTTAACAAATATCTACATACTATACAGGGTGTCCCATGACGAGTTAAAACTATATGTATCTGGCAAAATACTTATAGTGAAATCATGAAAATTTCTACGTTTCAGTTTTCGGATGCGATCTTTTTAACTAAAATACTTTCTTACGTGACCAAGCTAGCGAAACTGCTTTTCTATTGTTTAATTGTTCCTTGGGATTCAAGCGGCAAATTTGTAAATTTTTCGTGAAATGCGCGAGAAATTTCCATTTGTGTCCGTGTGTTATTTCCATAACCAACCATTTGTAGAATGGTTATTTTGTGCATTTCTATTGAATAAACCATTTTCCTGATATTATTACGTACAGTTCAAACGACAATAGCACTGACACTGTAATGCAGCGAATTTGTGAAATAAGATTATTTTCTTTTTTTAATGTTAATTTCTGAAATAAATCTGAAAGCACTTAATATTTCCGAAACAGATACGTATAGGACATGAATTATGTCTAGAATTATCTGTGGAATCCAAAAAATAAATGATATATAGGTGGTTGCATTTAAAATAAGAAAGTTGGTATTGGCACATGACACACCCTATATAATTTTTTTTGAAAAAAATGCACATTTGGAAATACAAATCGACGGATCCAAGCGTTTTTCCCAACATAACATATCGAATTTATTCCATTTGGCTGTTTCACACTGTATCTATGACTGAAAACAATGAGTTCTATTTCATATTTTCGATATTGTCTAATAATAAGTGGAATAAATATTTCGTACTGGACAATCTTCATCATGGTAACGTGTACACACTCCTTCAAAAACATCATAGCAGTCTGCACATGGTTGGAGTTTTGGTTCCACTATGCCTTTACGAGGTGGTTTCTGAAAAATAAAAGGGTCGAGTTGATATAAAATATATCCACATACTACTGCTGATGACTATGTTTATGCATACAATTATACAATTTAACAACAGACAATTATCAAATTAACAAGTAACAATAAATAAAATGATCAATTTTGTTATTTTAATTGAACTAGATTTCCTTCTACGATGCAGTATAGGTACATATTATGATCCCGAATTAATTACACAATCCATAGTATAAGACTGTGTGCCTCCGTATACTATGGCAAGTTTATCTGAAGCCGTGGAAGGAATGCAGTCGAAAACATGTGATATTGCCACGTTTAACTATGAAAAAGCTAAAGTGCATTTATTATTAACAATATCAACAATATAAGTTAATTCTTTAATGTGCTTGTTTCCTTGGATTTTTTCTATTAGGTAACATTATTTTTCCAACTCACGAATATTAAAAGATGAGTACTTTTCCAAATTTGTTATGGGCTTCTTCAAGCTCTGGCAGCGTTGTACGAAAACCATTATCACCACACCGTCCGAATTACACAATTGGTGATTTTTATCGAATGGCCTGACCAACTGACTTCTTATTGGCAAGCGCGTGCGTGTGTTTTTCCCTCTCACTACGTCAATTGACTGATATTGATTTATCAGTGGCGTTGGTGTAGTCAGTGACCTTTGTATTTTCAGTTTTACTTGGTAAAATAGGTACCGTACTCCAATTGTACGTTTATGACAGATATGTTCCTCGCCTCTTACCGATACCCCGTAGCTTCAGATAAACTTGCCAAACTATACCTACTATTAATTACCCGACGCAACTTACATCTAGGACTGAAAACAATGAGTTCTATTTTATATTCTCGATATTGTCTAATAATAAGTGAAATAAATATTCCGTACCCGATAACCGATAACCGATAGTATGATAACCGATAGTATGAGCAAAACCTTCAAACGATCCATCACTAATTGAAATGCAGATAACTATGTTGCTATTGTGGAGAAATCTTCATTTGAATAGTTGTTATCTAAAACCACCGAAGTCAGAGAGGTACTTGGAATGTAAATCACGAAAATATAAAATATTTCACGTTTACTTTGAATTGCAATAAAAGTTTCAGATAGCGAAATAAAAGGGGAATCCACATTCCATTAAACCCAACTATAGTATGTGAAAATTTACCTCAATAATAATGATAGTACCACCACCATAGAAGATTAAAACATACAACAGAATTTAAAAAAAATACAATAAAGCTTTGAATCAAAATAGGATGAACATAAATACAACTAAACCAAAAGTGTTGCAGATATGCAGAGACAGTTGAGAAATAAATATAGAAATAAATCGAATAGCAGGTGGAAAGCTCCAAATATTTAGGAGTGGAAATTCAGGAAAAAGGAAACCAAGATATTAAAATTAATAATATGATGCACTTCGAAAGCATACTATGCAATAAACGGGTCATTCTTAAACAAAAAGGAAATATTAAAGAAAACGAAAATGAATGTTTATAAAATCACTTTTGACACATTAGACTCACAAAAATAAGAGAAGAATTGGAAATATAACCAACGATAGAATTTATTGAAAAACGATAACTTAGCTGATGGGGGCATATCCAAAGAAAGGATAATAAGAGTCCTGTCGAGCAATGTGCGAATACAAGGTACAAAGAGAGACCAAAAGAGAAAGACCGAAATGGAAAAAAGGCAGGTCTAGTGTAGTTAAAATATCACAATAATGAACCATTTAAATGTATTACAAACGTTAACAAAAATCTTTGACTTAAAAATTTCGATTGGTTAGATTACGCGCAAGAGCAACCTATCAATCGGGCATTTAAAATACGATGAAGGTGTTCCTTTCGTAGCGGCAATGTGTATTACGTCTTTTTCTACTGTCTGTACTCTGTTGTTTACCATCAATTATTATTTATGAAAAGTTAAAATCAATTTTATTGTTATATCCATTTAAATAATACAAAAATATGCATAGATAAACTAAAAAGCATCAGGATTTTGAAAGTTCCCAAGTATTTTCAGTTAGGTAGAGAAGCTGGTAATTATTAATTCCATAGCCTTTTCGAATTTGGCTAGATACGATCCTGATGATTTTATTTATCAAATTTAATGTCGAAATAGCAAATTAAATAAACGACATACCCAAAGGGTGTGTTCTGTACCCAAAGCCGTAAAGATACTATGCCCAAAACCCGGATATACGTGACAAACGATAACGTTTTTTTAAACAATGAATGTAACGGTGTGTTTGTATGAATTTTGCTTCATGCATTGCGTACCTTTTTGCATAATTTAGTTCAGTTTTAACCTAAAATCTCTTTTTTTTTTCAACTGACTTGCTTCAAATTTCTAGCTTGAAGATGTTTAACGCCCCTGAGCATGATTTTTAGTGAATTTAAAAAATTATAGGTTACCGAATCGTCATTAAATGGCGAATTATATAATATATGTTAAACATTTAGTGAACGATTATATTTTTGGGGTCTACGGGGTGAACCCAAAGGTTATTGAAATAAGATAGCATATCTATGTGCTCATATTTTTAAAAATTGTATAGTAATTATTGTCTGAGTCATTGTGAGAAACAATTTCGTAAGTATTCCTTAGATATGCAAAAAAACACATGTAAGGGAGAAAACGGGCAATAAAAAAATTAATTTCTGAAAAAACTCCCAAATTAAAACAGAAAAAAGGAACGCACAAACGGATAAGAAAACTAAACTGAAATAGCATGTAATGAAATAATATGCAAAGTCTAAGCTTCATCACTGACAAAATCATCCTAATCATCATTGTGAGAGTCCGATTCATTCAGATTTATGATAACCGGAAGAAAATAAGAAACATCAATGTATTTTTCTTTCTCCCAGTCATTACTGATTGATTGATTTGTGTGATGAATATAGTGCTTCCATTTCTCAATAGTAACCTAAAATAAAATTTTATTTATACTCTATAAAATATTCTTTTGATAAAGGAATTTTAAAACAATTTCATTCGTTAATAAAATACCTTATTTTGGCATTAATTATTCTAAGATTCTAGCTAAAACTTCACGATATCTAACTGTAGCCGGAGGTTTTATCAGATTTCAAATAACACAGGGTAAGGTATCTTATTAAATTTCGACTGGTTCAATTTAATTTCAATTAACATTAATAAAACCAAATCTTTCCTGTGCCCACACTCCATATATTTAATACAGCGTTGGATGTAACAGGGTGAACCGAGGTTATTTTGAAATCTTTTGCACTCTGACCATACCATCTCTATGGCATTATATTGACAGTGATAGGGTAAAAGTCGTAAAACCCGATGACCATGTTGTGGGGCTAGTTCATTTATTCTGAATAAAATAAAAAATCATAAAAATATGCAAAGATATGAAATATGCTTCGAAAATATCCCACCTATAGTGCCTTTTACAAAGCACTAATAAGACCAGTGATCGCGTATGGCTTAGATAAACAAAAAAAAAACAAAAAAGAAGCAGAAGACTTAAAAATCATAGAAAGAAATATTCTTAGAACGATAATGGGGCCGAACATAACAAGAACTGGGGAAAGGAGACTCAAAACTAACAAAGAAGTAGGTACCTAGAAAGCGAGTTAAGCAATGAGACAATCGTGAAATATATAAAAACACAACGCCTAAAATGGACAGGACATATTATGAGACGAAAGACTGGAGACATAATAAGAAGGATAACACACCCAGAGAAAGTTGAAGGAATAAGATAGAAAAGGATAAAAAAAGGATGGGAATAAAAGAATGGAGAGAAAAATACAGAAATAGAGCAGAATGGAAGAAAATAACTTCTGAAGCGAGGACACACAAGAAATTGTAACAATAAGGAGTGAAAAGAGAGTGATCCACTCCAATAAATAGATTTAAAAGCGCATTCGCGTTAGCCACAATCTATTATTTTTAAAGGCTTGATGATGATAGTGCCTTTTTATTACATTCCTCAGTTGATCTTTTATAGCAAATTGTGAATAGTGAATTTGCTTGTCCTCTAACCACTCCACCAATGACCGCAATGATACGATGCATTGTCCATAATTATCAATATGAAGGCTCAGGCAAGTTTGGTTATTCAGTAAACCATTTTTCGAAATTTATGCAATTCATTGAATCATGATTTCTCCACAAAACCATCCTCGGAGCCTGCATGTAGGACAATATAACGAACACCTTCTCCAGTTTTTTTCTCACAATTGTTGAAGACCTATCTTGACAGCTCCCTTACTGAAAATCCATTTTTCATCTAAGACTACTGGTTACAATGAAAAATGATTATTTTGATTGTTTGTATACTGCCGTAAAAATTTTATTCTTTTTTGCGTAACTGCAGATTGCTCCATTAGATATTTTCGATTTGATATTGAGCATTTCCTCCACTTAAAGTTTTTTATGAAGGGATCTAATTGTGACGTGTTCGCCTGTTGAAACAAAATGAATAGGTTGAAGTTTGAAAATCACCAACTGAGTATGTACCTACCTTCAGAATACATCGCATACACTCGTGTTCTTATTGCATGTTGATGTACGATACACATCGATGATCCTCGAGCAGAAACACGTCCGGCATGAACTTTGATTTTGTAGTTTTTATCTGTTCCTATTCCACTAGTAACTAGTTCTAATAGATATTTCTAGAGCATTAGCAACACTATACATTCAAAAATTGAATTAAATGTTCAAATAACCAAGAAAATTGCTAAATTCCTCCAACACTTTATTTAATGTTTCCCGGCGAATTAATCTCACCTCATGAAGAATCCTGTCTTTTAAATATTAATTATTCTTAGGACTATTGAAGTACACTTTGGATTTAAGATAACCCCATAAGTAAAAGTGGAGGGGGGCTACATCAGGAGATCTTGCTGGCTGGCCACTCTATAAATCCTCTTCTACCTATCCACCTATTGGGAAAAATAGTATCTAAATAATCACCCACTATTAGCGCATAATGTGGTGGTGCGCCGTCCTGTTGAAACCATATCAAATTGCTAGACATGTTTGGATTTTGATTGTCTGGATATAACGCGGCAATGGCTGGAATATTATCATTTTCTTGACCGATCCATTCCTAATTAAAATTCAGATAACTATGTTGCTATTGTAAAGAAATCTTCATTTAAATAGTTGTTATCTAAAACCACCGAAGTCAGAGAGGTACTTGGTACTTTTTTTATCATAGGAAATTTTTTCGGAAAAAAATGCGCATCTGAAAATACAAATCGACGTATCCAAGCGTTTTTCCCAACACGCCCTCATTTATTCGTTATCGAAGTTTCAGATAGCGAAATAAAAGAAGAATCCACGTTCCATTAAACCCAACTATAGTAAGTGAAAATAATGATATAGTATTATCACCATGGAAGATTAATAGTATATTATGCAACGATCATGTAATAACCATTACATGAGAGTTGCATACACTATTTTTTCTACGAACAAGAAATTTAAAAAAAGTTCACCACCCTGGTCTCGAACTTGGCATGCACAGATCGAAATAGTTATTTATGTAACTAGTGTGTAAAGTAGCCTTTTTTTGACGAAAAAGGTCTTAACACACGAATTGCATACAATATTTTTTCTACTAGCGAATATTTAATTAAAATACTAAAGTTTAATAGTCATTTTCTTTACGCACTAGTTCGTAAAGTAAGTTAAATTTTTCTTTAGAAGAATCTTTAACGCTATTATTAATGTCTAGTAAGATATATTTTTTTCGTAAATACTCATGGGTTTTTGGGGCAGTAAAATATTCGCAGCATTCTGTGCCACATCTAATATATTTGGTGGTGTATTTGCCAAGTAAACTGAGAGATCGTCAGAGGATTCCATCTTTATTTTTATAATAATCTAAAATAACATCATAGTTTTCTAAAAATATTCAATTCTTAAATATAAAACACAATTGCTTACCCTAGGTATAGTCGGAAGATCTCAATTTAAATTTTAAATGTCAGATTCAATTCACAAAGAAATGTCAGTCACTCACCGCCAACTTATGCCTATTTTCCGTATTATTTCCAGTACTCAATAATTATTTAACAATAATTATTAGGTTACTTTACCAAATTCTATAGGTTTCTATCTCCAATTTATGAAAAAAACTTAGATTTATTATCCGTTTATTATACCTATTTTTTTATAAGACTAGATATCTATAACTACAAACATATTGGAATTTTTTCTTTACGCACTAGTGCGTAAAATAAAGTTTTACGCACTCGAAAATGTGTCTAAAGTACGTACTTTACACACGGTAGTAGAAACACATCCTTCTGCCCACTGTGCTTCGAGACTACATTACTGTTATACAATTACCTTGGTAATTAAGTATTTTTGATCTGGTTAATCTGGTGCTCGACATATTTCTTCTAAAAACTAACGCAAAAGATTCAAACTGTCATGATTTACACGAAACTGTCAAACATTCTACAGAGAAAATTGGGTCTGCCCACTCTGTTATATAAAAATATAGATTTCTATTGGTCAAATTTTCAGTTTCATAATGAAAACCAGTGTTATAATGAGTATCATAAGGTAACTGAAAATTGGCATTCAATTAACAACCTATGGTATAGGTGTAGAAAAATTATTGAAAGCAACAAGACATCGAATTGTTGGTGTATCCTCCATTTAGTACCGACCTGAATCCTAACAACTTTTATACTTTTCTAAAAATTTAGTGTGAACTACTTACAGAATTGGTTTCATCAGATGCAAAAATGCATTTCTCGTTGTGGAAAATACTTTAAAAAGCAATAGTATTTAAAATGTACCCACTGTTTTTTTGTCTAGCTCTTCATGCAAGGTGTTAAATACAATCCTCGTTTACTAAGAGGAAGTCAAGTGGTTTTGGAAAAAAACATTTATTTTTCAGGACATGCTGTGGTATCTATGTAAAATCGTTGATTTCTGATAACAAATTGCTCAACCGATATATCCGTTTTTTATCAACTGGTAGATTATAATCGACATTTTTGAATTAATATATTATCAGGACTGGAAATGGTGAAGATGGAACTATTCTTAGTTATGAACTCACAAAATCACTTTTCCTTTACATTTCTATTACTTGTGAACTTACTGGAACTAAATTTTAATATCTTGAAATTTAAAAAAGTAACTAGAATGTGTAGCTAGATAGAGAGTTTCCGAGACTTCTGCTATATTCACCTGATCTGAATTCTGCCGATTACCTTCTGTTTCCAAACTTTGAAAAAAGGCTTGTTGGGGAGCGATTCCGCACCATTTTTCGCAAAAGATTATATTTTGGATAGTTTGAAAAACTGGGAACTCGTTGGCCTAAGTGTGTAGAGTGGAAAGGAGATTATGTTGAAAAATAAAATATCTTTTTGAAGTAATTTAATGTTTTCATTGAAAAGTCACTCTTCTGTCTAACCGCCCTCGTATTTGGAGTCGGGGTAACAAAATTGAAAATTTACATAAACCGTGGTAAGTCTAGGATTAAAAAAACAAGATAAAATGTATGGAACGATTTTGAAGATCGTGGTACAATATTTTAGGACGGGTGGAAGTGGATTGGCAATTTGAAATTTCGCGTCTATGGTTGAGGCCGTAGAGGAAAATTCATTTGAAAAGTGCCTGGTCAAGTTGTGTTTAAGAGTCGATGATGGTTCTGATGAGAGAGGTGGAAAAGCTGCTTCTTAGAGCAGAATTTGGGTGGTAGGTTTCGTAAGTGGAAAGTTTGAAGTGAAGTTGTTGATGGTGATTAAATGTAGTAGAAGTGTGGTTCCCTTTGCTCCTTATATACGAAATAAACTTTTATCAATGCATGATAATGCAAGACCTCATGTCGCCCGTATACTCCGTGACTATTTGGATGAAGTTTGTATACAATCCATGGACTGACCGCCTTGTACTATATTTTTAACAATAAACTACAAAAAACTTTTTTAGACGACGCCAAAGTTGCTCGTTTTGAGTGTTCCGTGTAGTGAAAGTGACAGTTCCGTACTGCAAAACACTTTCGGGACGCTCTGGTAGAGATATACAAATTCCATCTGCATCCAATCCAATAAATATTAATTATTGTCCTGGAGGTACAATCAACATTACTTTTTGCAAATAATTAATGTATTATTATTGAAATTGCAAATATCATTAAGTACATTATATTGTTCAGTAAATAAAATGTTCATAATTCTCTATTATTTATTTCCTTTCCTCAGTGTAATTGGAAAAGTTTTGGATTTTATGCGTCGTCTAAAAAATGTTGTGTACGCCGCGACTGAAATACTACTTTGTTGGACTCGTCTGTTGCTCGCCTCGCTTCGCTCGTCTCAAAATTTTCAGACTCGTCCAACATGTAGGATTATTGGACAAATAATTATTGACCCATTTATTTTCATTAACCGGTTCCTACTAAGTTTAAGCATGAAAATAAATGATGTTTGTTCATTTCTTGAACCTTATAGTTTTTGTTCAACTCGTCTAATTGGGTTTCTGGCAACTACCTACCATATTTGTACATTTATTTCTCCACCCTTCACATTTGCTTTTACATACTTGAACTAAATTTTAAGATCTCGTTATAAGTTATACTTCCATCTCCTTCTTGTTATTTCTCATGTGACTATGCGTCTTCTCGTGACACTCTATTTTATCGCAGGCTTAAAAAGCAAGTTAAATTGAAAAACAGTCACTGTATGATTAAATTTATTCTTGAACAAATAATTCTTACAATATTATGTGATTAAAGCGAGATTCATAATTTTAATATAATAAGGTTAACAGAAATTATTGTATGATTATCAAAAATTTTGAATTCATATTAAAAATCATGCGAGGCTCCCTCAATTAGTTTGCGGATTTTTAGTGGTTTTTGGTGTGCGACGTGGAAACTGAAAAATAAAAGAATTGAGTTAATTTAAAAAATATCTACATACAATATTATATATACATATATATCTGCTGATGACTATGTTTATTTATACAATTTAACAATAAACAATTATGAATTAACAAGTAATAATTGATAAGATATTTAATATTGTTATTTTAATTGAACTAGATTTTCTTCTACGATGAAATATACCTACATATATGATGATCCCGAATTAGTTACACAATCAATAGTTTAAGATTGTGTGCCTTCGTACCCACTATTATCCCCCCGACGCAACTTATATCTAGGACTGACAACAATGAGTTTTTCGTACTTCCGGGCCTAAAGTGACAACTTCACTCCCTTGTGACAGGTACTAAAGTGTCACATTTAATCCCTCCGGGATTAAATATTGACGAAACTCCCGGAACGATTAAATCACAAACAAACGAATTTAAAGGATATTTTATTGAAAAATATAATTAATTAGAATGGTAATTAACGTTAATATTCAAATTAATATTGTGACAGTTCGTCATATTGACCAGTCTTTCCTGGGTTAATGCAGCAGGTAACTGACGAGTAACAGATAGGATAATTAATAAAATCATACCGGAAGTACGAAAAGTATCGTATATACCTTGCGACTGAAGTAGTACATTTAATCCTTCAGGTAAATTATACTTTACCTTCAGGATTAAATGTACTACTTCAGTCCCGCGGTATATAATATACTATTATTTTATATTCTCGATATTGTCTAATGATAAGTAAAATAAATTTTTCGTACCGGACAGTCTTTACTGATGTAAGGTTTACACACTTCTCCCTTTTTTTCACGTGCATGGCAGCGTTCTTTGCACGGTTGGTCAGGTATGTCCGCTATATTTCCTGTTGAAATATCAAAGTCCTGCGACAGAACTTGTGAAACAATTCCACAAAAAAGGAATAGTATAACCAAAACCTTCAAACGATCCATCACTAATTAAAATTCAAATAACTATGCTGCTATTGTGAGGATATCTTCATTTAAATAGTTGTTATCTAAAACCACCGAAATCAGAGAGGTACTTGGAATGTAAATCACGAAAATATAAAATATTTCACGTTTACTTTGATTTGTGTAAGTTTAAAAGAAAAAAGAAAAGATCCAGATAGCGAAATAAAAGGAGAATCCATTCCATTGAACCCAACTATTGCGAGCTAAAAGTGGAATTATTGTTCTCAAGCAATTAACGCGCTCTGCTTCGCATCGTGCGTTAACCCTTGCTTGCGAACAATAATTCCTCAATTTCGCTCTTAATACATATAAATAGCTATTTCCACTACTAGCAGTGAAGTTGACAAGTATTGCTTCTTCTAGCCAACTGAGAAGTTGAGCTTGTCTGTTAGTGGTTAATAATTTTTTCTATTATTAATCTAGGGCAATAATAGACAAATTCAAATATTTTGACAATTTAGGGATAGTAGTTCAATAAAAACTTGTGCAACATAATTCTGTTGGCTCTGCCAGTGCCAAAAACTTAGAGAAAAAAATGGCAGGGTTCACAGGGAGGTTGATTTTTTATATCAACTACATTCCCTGCTGAAATATCAAGTCCATCCGACAGAACTTGTGAAACAAAAAGGTATAGTATAAGCGAAACCTTTGAACCATCCATCATTAATTAAAATTCAGATAACTATGTTGCTATTGTAAAGAAATCTTCATTTGAATAGTTGTTATCTAAAACCGCCGAAGTCAGAGAGGTACTTGGTAATTTTTTTATCATAAATTTTTTTTTTTGGAAAAAATGCGCATTGGAAAATACAAATCGACGTATCTAAGCGTTTTTCCCAACAGGCCCTCATGTTATCGAAGTTTGAGATAGCGATATAAAAGAAGAGTCCACGTTCCATTGAACCCAACTATAGCAAGTGAAAATCTACCTCAATAATTATGATGTAGTATTATCACCAAGGAAGATTAATACAACAATCATGAGTAATAACCATTACCTGGTGGCCAACTAGAACAGCCGTCGGCCATATTTCAGGACTCAGGAGTGGATTATAGCACAGGTTCGGGAAAAAATTTATCACAAAAGTGGCCTCAAGAAACGCCTGGAAACTATTTTCAGAGTTGTAGATCCACCGCTAGAGGGCGTATTTGACAGTTGAAATTTTAAAATGCAAAATTTCTCAAAATTAAAATAAGATTCATCGACGAATTCTGCATATTTTTAATATGGACAAGCTTAAGTCTATCTCTTCAAGTAAGGGGTGGGGGAGAGTGGGGACCTTGTTACGAAAAAACGCCTGTAATTCGGGTTCTGCTTGACTGATTTTAATAATTTTGATGTTGTTTGAAAATGCTTTTGTTGAACAATCGAAAATATGTAAATATGAAGAACTCTGATTAATAACATAATTGCTAGAGGGTGCTGCTGTTTTATTTTTTTCAATATTGTGTTCTCTCCTAACAATTTTAAATGGAAGCATACAAATTGAAGTAGATCTCTAAAAAGTTGACTGAATTAGTATCTGTATCTGTATCTGTAGAGTGGGGAGGGTGAGTGTGTAGGCTCACAGCACTTAGGCCACATGTGACCCATTGTACATCCTCCCGAGGAGTTGTCCTCCTAGGTCATTGTCCATCCTGTCCTTCTCAGGAAGGTGGTCAGGTCACTAGGAGACATCTCCTTTATATCGGCAGGTGTAGGCCAAGACTCACCGAACACACACTCTCTTATTGACGATAACTCCGGACACTCGCATAAGACATGCCTGACAGTTTCATCTTCCTGTTCACACATCCTGCATAGAGGTGTGTCCACTAACCCCATAGTATGGAGGTGTTTCCTTAGTTGACAGTGACCAGTCAGAAATCCTACTGTTAAACGTAGGTTTTTCCTGGTCATCGCCAAATATTTCTTCGGCGCCAGCTTTCCAGGGTCGCCCAGGGTGATCCTGGCAAGACTGCATCCTTTGATTCCATCCCATCTCTTAAGGGATTGAGTATGGGTGTAACGTTTGGCTAGTTCCGCAATTGTCGAAGTCGTTAGGCCGTAGGTGTCACTGGGTCCTAGAATTTTCAGTCCAGCGGCTTCCCTGGCTAAAGAATCAGCAATGCGATTTCCTTTACTCCTGTCGTGCCCTTTAACCCACCTCAGGATAATATTGTTATCTGCCGAGGCGTCAGCTAAATCTTGGTGGCACTCTAGTACTAGCCTCGATATAACACGTTGTCTGTTCAAGGCTAATAGGGCTTGTCTACTATCAGTGCAGATTGTTATGTTTTTTCCAGAAATTCCTCTTCTGGTTAGTTCTTTTGTGGCAATTGAGATACCAGCCAGTTCTGTTTGAACCACGCTGGTATTGTTTCCCATTCCCCACTTAATCTTGAGGCTCAGTGCTCTCGAGTAAACTCCACATCCTGAGCCTTCTTTCATTTTTGAACCATCTGTATAAATGCGTATTGCATTTGCAGCGTCTGGTTCTGTGTTCTGTTTTATTTGAATTTTGTAGGGTTTGTTAAACAGAAACCTGGGTTCAATTGCATCGTTGGCTGCCTGCAGCAAAGGTAGCGCAGTGAGCGCTTCCTGCCATAGGCTCAACCTCAATTGGCCCACTCCTACTTCGGGGTTTACACCAGCCGTGCGCAATCGTACCATGGCCATTAACGCAACCTCCTTGACGTGCAGGTCCAGAGGGGTCAGACCAGTAATTAGTTCCATTGCTGCGGTTGGTGTTGTTCTCATGGCTCCTGTGATGTTCAGACAAGCCATTCGCTGTATTTGATATAATTTTTGGATGGCCGTTGCTTGTAGAACTTTCGGTCCCCATGCAATTGCTCCATACGTTAACATGGGTCTTATTATTGCAGTGTAGATCCAGGTGACCACACGGGGTGACAGACCCCATGTGCGTCCCACTGTCCTCCGACACTGCTCATAAGCCACATATGCTCTTTTTGCTCTGTTGTGTAGATGAGAGTTCCATGTTAGTTTCCTGTCGAGGGTAATTAGTTAGTAATAAAACACAGTGAACCGCAAGGCGGATATCTCTTTTTTATCCAGAGATATCGTAAAAAACAGGTATGTGGCGGGAACTGTTTTTCCAACGTCTAGAAGGCTGGTTCGCGTTAACAGAAATTATTAAATTAAGCCTGAATGGAAAGATCTTACATGGGTCTGCAGTGATTTAAGCTGTTACCATACTAATGTTATGGTTGCCACTAGATTACCTGAATGTAATGCTGTCGCTACTAACAATGAGAACGAATTTTAAAATAATGTGATAAATCGAACAATTGAAACCTTCAATAAATAACTAGGTACGTAATTACTGCCACCCTAGCTGTTCGAAATGTCTTCCATCATTTTCAATGCATGAAATCAATCGCTGACGGGTAGAGAAAACAGCAGCTTGCAGCTTCAATTTCTGCCCTTGAAATATTTCGTATTGCCTATCGTATCCTTTCAACCATGTCAGCTCTTGTTGCGGGTCTTTCGGCATAAACGAGATCTTTCACTCGCCCCCACAAATAAAAATCTAAACAAGTTAGGTCTGGACACCTGGGTGGCCAAATAAATGAGTTTCCAAATATCGGTTTTTATTGATATTTGAAGCTTGAAAACAAATATAACATTTTTATATAATTGAAAAAATGTATCACAACTTACTTCACCAGCCTTCTAGACGTTGGAAGATCAAATCCCACCATTTACCTGTTTCTTACGATATCTCAAGATAGGAAGAAGATATCGCCTTGCGGTTTGCAGTGTTTTATTACTAATTTAGTCTACTTTTCGAAGATCTACTTCAATGTATATGCTTCCAAATAAAATTGTTACGAGAAAACACAATATTTAAAAAAAATAAAACAGCGCCCTCTGGCCTTTATGTTATTATTCAGATTGCTTCATATTTACAAATTTTCTCCACTCCTGAGATATGGCCGACGGCCGTTTTTAGTTGGCCACCCCATGAGAGTTGCATACACTATTTTTTCTAGGAACAAGAATTGGTTTGGAAAAAATATGAAAAAAAGTGCACCACCCGGGTCTCGAACTCGGCATGCACAGATCGAAAACATCCTTCTGCGGTTTAAATACGTATTTACCTTGGTAACTAAGTATTTTTGATCTGGTGCTCGACATTTCTTTTAAAAACTAACGCAAAAGATTCAAACTGTCATAAATCACACGAAACTGTCAAACATTCAACAGAGAATATTGGGTCTGCCTACTTGGTTTTATAAAAATCTATATTTCTATTGGTCAAATTTTCAGTTTTAAAATGAAACCCAGTGTTATAATGAGAATCACTATGAAAATTGGCATTCAATTAACAGCTTAGGTGTAGAAAAACTATTGAGAGCAACAAGACATCGAATTGTTGGTGTATTCTCCATTCAGTACCGACCCGAATCCCAACAACTTTTATACTTTTCTAAAAATTGAGTATGAACTTCGTTGTCAAAGATTACAGTCCCCAGAAGATGCAGTCAACGCGTTCAAAAACTCTTTTTTGAATGTACCAACAAGCGAATGGAATAACTACTTACAGAATTGGTTTCAGCAGATGCAAAAATGCATTTCTTCCTCATTCTGTGGATTGACATTTGAAATTTCGCATCTATGGTTAAGGCCGTAAGGGAAAATTCATTTGAAAAGTGTCTAGTCAAGTTGTGTTTCAGAGTCGATGATGGTTTTGATCATAGAGGTGGGAAAGTTGCTTCTTAGAGCAGAATTTGGGTGGTACGTTTCGTAAGTGGAGAGTTTGAAGTGAAATTCTTGATGGTGATGAACTGTAGTAGAAGTGTGGTTCTATTTGCTCCTTATATACGAACTAAACTTTTATCAATGCATGATCATGCAAGACCTCATGTCGCCATTACACTCTGTGACTTTTTGGATGAAGTTTGTATACAATCCATGGACTGACCGCCTTGTACTATATTTTTAACAATAAACTACAAAAAAAATTTTTATACGACGCCATCTGAAAGTTGCTCGTTCTGTATTCATTTACATATCGAAAGTTGCGTTTTGAGTGTTCCGTGTAGTGAAAGTGACAGTTCCGTACTGCAAAACACTTTCGGGACTCTCTGGTAGAGATATACATATTCCATCTGCACCCAATCCAATAAATATTAATTATTGTCCTGGAGGTACAATCAACATT
>CAJUYI010005283.1:0-16070 GCA_910591695.1 Galerucella pusilla
TGTCTTCCTAGCCCTATTAAATAGGCGCCGGGTATGTTGCCGTAGCGAATCCAAAGACTTGTTCCACCATTTGTGGCCCTTACCCTCCTTCCTCGTTTTTTCGGCGCAGTTTTCCTCATAAGACGAGACAATAATCGAGCCCAGCTCCACTATGGCCCAATCGATCTCATCGATGTATCAGTGGTTCCGGCTGTTCCCACTGATGCGTCACTTTCGCTTCCGACGATGGTCCTGTCTTCATCTGAGAGCATGCTCTCTGATTCAGACTTCCCGCCGTTGTCTGGTTTTTCTTTTTTGTCGCTTGGTTCCATTCAAGTCCCACGAGTAAGGGGGAAGGGGTGTGTCCAACCCTGCGGTGCCCCCTGCACAGGGTTAAGGCTAAGTTACTACTAGGGTTTCGCCCGTTGCCCTAGAGGAACCGTTCGTGACACTATTTGACCCTAGTGCCATTCATCCCTCGGCACGGTATCTCACACCTTGGATTTAGGTTGGTTCGATCCGCTGTGTTCTGTATAAACAGGGCCACCACGTGAAGGTACACAGACGGTCTTGGGATATGCATCCTCGAAGGTTTGCTAGTCCTTCTCTGCTAGTCCCCTGAGTCGGTAGCAAGAAGCCGACTACTTGGCCCCCTAAATTATACTTTATATATTAAAGTTTATTTGCAATAACCTTGGATTAGTATTAAATAGAATATTATTTTTGTTTGGTTTGTTGTTTTAAAATGTGTTCATTACAATATATTGAGTTTATTTCCGATAAGTATATTATTAAATAGAATATTATTTTTGTTTGGTTTGTTATTTTGAAATGTTCATTAAAATATACAAAGTTTTTTGCATCAACTTTTTATTGATTGGTTTCTATTTTCTATTACATTCTGTTCAAAATATTATTCCGTTTCTCAATTGCAATGGGAACAAGTTCTTCGTCATATCCACCAATATCGTCAAAATTATTTGGTCTGTTGATCATTTCTTCATGTAGTTCTTCTTCAATATCAACTAAGTCATTAAAATTTTCCCCATTTAATATGCAGACATTGTGTAAAATGCATGCCGTAACTATGAGTAGAGCTACTAGATCTATCCGTACGGTTTCCATCATTTTCAATCTTCTAAATCGTCCTTTTAGGAGGGCAAATGCATTTTCAATTGTCACTCTAATTTTATTGAGTTTAATAAAATTGTTTTTGTTCTTTCGTTAAATGTCTGGTGCTTTTGAAACCAACAATCAATGTTTCATTTAACTTATACGCTAGATCCCCAAGTAAGTAGCTGTCATTATGGAAAATTATTTGTCCATTCCTGATGCCAGAATAAAGTGTTGATCTTCTATATAGTGTGTAATCATGAAATGAACCGACTTCTCCCGCATATACATCAGTAAATAATTTTCTGTGATCACAAACACCCTGTAGAAGTACAGAATGGTACCCCTTTCTGTTAATGTAGGAGTTTCTGTCATTTTTTTGCGCATTTATTCTTATATGGGATCCATCAATGCATCCCATTATACCTACATACAAATAATATAATTATAGATTACTATAGAATTATATTTAAAATATGTTACCATTAAAGCCAGTTCTATTAAAACTATCTGAAATAATATGTTGTCTATCTCTACCAGGCCACTGAATTAGATTAAATTGTTTGTTGGCCTTTAGTAATAAATTAGAAGTCCTGTACAACACGCTCCAACAAGTTGATTTTGATACACCAAACCTATTGGCAACTTTCTAAATTTCCCAAGTACCAAATTGTAATTAAAAGTTCTTTTCCAGTTGTGCATTTTGGAAAACCAACCCTAGATACCTTAATATGGGTTTGAAAACTCAGCCCACTTTGTTTACTAAATCTTCAAACGTACTGGAATTCATTCTAAAATGACACTGAAACTGTTTACGGTTAATATTATTTTTCACAGTCAAGTCAACGGAATTTTCCACTTTTTCCTCAATATCGACTTCTTCGTCTGAAGAATCCTCAAACAGTTCACGAGCCCAACCAGGTATTATAGGCAAGGCAGGAAATACATTCATTTTTATCAAAATTTAAGATCTGTTTTTAACTTATTTAAACAATAAATGACATTTGACAACTATCAACTATTCGCGTTCGGGTTCTAGAGCTCTTGTCACTCTCAAATCTCTCCAAGTGATCTGTGTTCCGTTCACTCTTACTGTACTCTGCTCTACTCCAACGCTGTGGAGAATTGCCAAACGCGACTATATAGTTCAGACCCTTTTGTACAATATCACAATGGGTGTTTTCGAATTTCCCCCTGGCTGTTATGACAATATCGTCGCCATATCCTTGGCAGGATATTCCGAGATCCGTCAAACCACACAGGAGTTCGTCAACCGTCAGACTCCACATTAATGGGGATGCTACTCCTTCCTGTGGGCATCCTCTGGTAGTGCAGATGGAGATAATAGAGACTTTTAGCTTGTCTTAAATTTCTCACTACGCAAACTCCACACAGAAGCGCGCCCTGCTGGATTATTCTTCTTTCAAGAAACGGGCATTGTTTGTTATCGATTGTTCGAAACAGGAGGAAAGCATGAAGGCGTCCACAGTCGATGTGAAACTTGACATTGAAGCAAACATAGGCTTTCCCGAAAATACCAAAGTCTATTGCATCATAATTCACGGTTGCGTAATGGAATACTTTCCCCTCTCCGAAATTGTTAAAAGCTTGAATTAGATGTTGTGAGTTAGTGTTCGAGCAGACGTCAATATGAGAGTAGCATTCGTAGACATTCAAGGTTTTGTCGTAGACGGCCTTTTCGTTGCCAAAGAGCTCACCATAGAAATTGGCTTCAAAAGTTCACATTACATATTTTTAGCACCGCAACCGTTTTCTACATTAAGTAACGAGGACAAAAAGACCACATCATACTTGGAAAGAAATGTTCACGGCATTCGATACTCTTCAGAAGATGTAGAATATTCTAAGTTAAATGAAATTTAGAAAGAAGTTATTGTATGCCGCAGACTACATTTACGTTCGAGGACAACAAAAAGCCGAGTTTCTGCAAAAGAAATGTCACATTTTCGGTATTTTTCCAAATATTATTGATGCTGGAGACTTGCCTCATTAAAAATTGCTAAAAGAGTTGAACGTCCACATTACCAACATATTTAAAACGCCTTTAAAACATCCCTACAAAGGCGTTTTAAACTTGTCGTAAGAAGGACGTCTTAAAAACGTCCGTTTTACGTACCAGGACGTTTGGACCAAAGTAAGACATGATCTGGACATCTTTAAGATGCAGTGTGCTATCTGGGTCATTGCAGACACTGGGGCCACTAAACACATGACAAATGAGTTTAATAAGTTAACGGATGTAGTAAAACTAGATAGTGCCAGTATTATTAAGGGGGCAAACAGTAACGCCGATCTGAAAGTTGAGTACAAGGGTACAGTATTCGCACAAGGGCAAAATGGCAAAATTATAAAATTAAAAGATGTACTTTATAACAAAAATCTATCCAAAAATTTGTTTGCTGTAAGGAAATTAATAACTAGAGGTTGTACTGCAAAGTTGAACAATGAAGAAATTCTGATTCAAGGTAACTCAGGAAAATAATTAAAAAGGGTAAATATGATGGAATGTTTTGGTGGTTGGACTTCGATCTAGTGAATATCTCACACTCACATAAAAAGTCTGCTAAAATTGAAAGTTATTATCAAAATATGGAAAATCACAATGGGAATGGAGAAAACAGGGTTATTGAGAACGAAGGGAGTAGTAGAGTTCTAGGAAATATTTTAAATGATCACAATTACAATAAAAATGACCAAAACAAAAATGACAGTGATCACACATATTGTAATAGAGGAAGTGAAGCAAGCACTTCCGCATGTAAAGAGGTTGAAAATGTAAATGAATTAGAAAACTATTTAAAAACCGCTTATGAGATGAAATTGCGGATGAATTGAGTAAGACAAAGATTGAAAGTTTAAAAGATGATATAGGTTTATTATGGCAGTACAGGCTAGGACATGTGTCAAAAGAATATTTAAACAGGGCCAAAAGTTATATAAAAGAGTTAGACAAAGTTAAATTCACAAACACAATAACAGACTGTGGAGTGCATATAGCCTTTGGGAAAATGCTGGAAAATGCACGGAACATATATGACAAAGAAGTTAAAATCAGTTTCCTTAGACTAGACAATGGTACAGAATACTGTACAGAAAATATGAAAGACTTAATTAGACGGGAAAAAATTGTGTAAGAAAACACCCCACCTCATACATCTGATTTGAATGGAACGGCAGAAAGATTTAATAGAGAACTGCAAGAGAAAATAAGATGTTTAATAATTAATTAAATTAAACACCAAGGAAAAGTACTGATTTCCAAATACCTAGAAAAAAACTGTGTAATAAACCATGTAGGTACTGTAAAATATTTCAGAAGATTTGGTTGTGTTGGTTATGTTTTAAATCCGCACATTAAGAACAAGTTTGAAGAAAAGGGCACCCAAGCTTTTTTGATTGCTTGTGGTGAAACTTTCTATTATCTAATGGATCCAACAACAGGTAAAATTAATAAAAGTAAACATGTACGTTTTATTGAATCTAAAGTTTATGGACACTATTACAATGTAAAAACGTCAAAAAGCGTAATAAATGATCCTCCTATAACAAAAGGTGAAGAAGGAACACAGTTTTTCTCAAACATCAACTTGGTACATGGGCAATGAAATTCCTAAATGTGAAACAATATTGAGTACTAGGTGGGTGTTCAAAAGAAAAGAAGAACCAAATAATAAAGTACGATACAAAGCCAGGCTAGTAATTAGTGGCTTTGCGGACAAAAATAATTATGATACAACAGAAGTATATGCTCCTGTTGCCAGAATGTCAGATGTAAGATTCTTACTAATAATAGCAAATAAATACAGTCTAGATCTGCAACAAATGGATGTAAAGACGGCATTCTTGAATGGTGAGCTGGAGAAAAACGTTCACATGAGCATTCCAAAGGGTTATAAAGGCGAAGAAGCACTCAGTGAAGGCTATGTATACAGTGATGGATTAACACATAGACCTGTGAGGCCCGGGCCTAGGGCGGCACGATTTGGGGGCGGCAAAATTTTCAAAAGAAGCAATCGAATTAATAAGCTTCTTTGCGAATTACTAAATGACTTTTCACTTTTGTATCTCTGATGAGATTACTCTTACATATATTAAGCATTTGAAATCACTTATTGGTTTTTAACTTCCCGCTTTTTCTTTGAAAATCGAAGATTTAAAAAAATAGGGAAGTTATTGTTTTCACCTCGATTTTCAAAAATCTTGTTCTCATCGGATCTTCACGTTTTGAGGTCCTAATAAGATATTCTGAGTAGTTTCAGAGTTGTAAACAAAATTTTTGTCGTACGATATCTCAAGAACGAATAAACCGATTGAGACCCGTAACACGGTGTTCGAATGGGTTCACCAAGACATAGATCTGATTAGTTTTTTGAGTCAATCGGTCGAGCGGTTTCAAAGATATTCAAAAAATAGACATTGCTCTGCGTATTTTTTTGAGTTTCACCGCTACGAACTGTTCAGGAGAAAGATCTTTTTCCACCTTGAAAAGGTTTAAATCTTATTTACGCGCAAGTATGGGCCAAGACAGACTTAATGCTTTGGCATTACTGTCTATTGAAGCTCAACTAGTTCAAGAAATTGATTACGATGACATAGTTGCTGATTTTGCTCGGGCAAAAGCCAGGAAGAAGAGATTTACAGATTGAGCAATACTTTATAATTTGAAAAAAATGCTTATTATTATTTGTTATGCTAGCTAGAGTTTAATAAAATTTTTTTTGTATTATTTAATAATTATATTTGAATAAAAAATAGAGCACTCTCTAATGCTTCTCATTATGAGTCGTGTAAAAAATAAAAGCTATATTTTAATAACAATTGTGATCTGAAAGGGCGGCGTATCAGACAGGGCCTAGGGCGGCAATAAGCCTAATCCGCCACTGTATGTATGTAAATTAGTCAAAGCGTTGTATGGTTTAAAGGTGAGCCCTCAACACTGGTACGAAAGACTTAAAAACGTCATGGAAATACTTGGATTCGAAATATATCCATTCCAGTCGTGTATATTTACTTGGCGGAAGAATGGAAAGTTTGAAATCTTAATAAATATACGTTGATGATATCTTGTTTGCTGGAAACTGCAGAGATAAAATGAATCAATTGAATCAGTTGCAAAATTGAATTGATCAGTTGCAAAATTGAATCAGTTGCAAAAGGAGTTTGAAATGACCTATCTCGGCGAACCTAGAAAGAAAGTTTCTTCTAGGTATTGAAATAAATCGAGATCGACAAAATAAGATAATCGAGATACATCAAAGGTCCTTTGTTCTGAAGATATTGAAAAGATACAATATGCTGGAATGTAAACCAGTAAGCACACCAATAGTCACCCAAGATGGTAAGAGAAAAGTTTTTAGCGAAAACGAAAATGAAGGTGATCAGAAAACAGATACAAACCATTCCTATAGGGAGGCTATTGGAAGCTTATTATATTTGGCAAAGGGCACTAGACCTGATATAACATAAGCGGTGAATGTTTTGAGCCGGCAGCAATCAAATCATACAAAAGAAGATTAGGTAAAAGTGAAGAGAGTGTTCAGGTATTTAAGAGGTATTTAAGAGGCTTAAAATATACTGGCACAGGAAACAAATTAGAATGCTTCGTAGACGCATCTCTAGGAATCAATGACATAAGTGGTAAATCCACTAGTGGTCTTATAGTAAAACTATTCAATGACATAATTTTCTGGAGAACTAAAAAGCAAACGCACGTAGCTCTTTCCTCTATGGAAGCAGAGTACATTACCATGTCATTGGGTTGTAAAGAACTAGTCAGTATAAAAGAAATGTGCAAAAGAATAATTAAAGTTGAATAGATTCCAATTATGTACGAAGATAGTAAATCCGCGATAAATTTCGCCAAATCCGATGAATCACAAACTCTCAAACATATAGGTAGTAAAGTTATGTTACCATTATGTTATACTTGAAATTTCTAAGAAAAATATAATAAAATGGGTTGGCACTAATGACCAACTAGCAGATGCTCTTACGAAAGCTGTCGGAAAAACAAAATTTGAAAAATTCAGAAATACTGTCTTGAGAGTGATTGACAATCACTAATGTTTTTTGTTTCAGAGGTACAAGAAGAAGAAATGTTTGAATAAATTCTGAAGCTCAATTCTCTCAAGAGTTAATTTCTAATTTTTTTTAAGGTTAAATGCGTTGAATGTTATGAATTTTTTTTAACTCTTTTGATTAAGTTTTTTTATCGAAGTTGTATAAGTTTTTTTTTATCATGTTGGTATTAAGTTTTTTTTTTAAGTTTGTATTAAGTTATTTTTGATCGAAGTTGTAGAGTTTTTACCGAAGTTTGTATTAAGTTATTAGTATGCAATAAAAATAATAGTTTCGAACAAATGTCAGTTACAATCATTTGCATTAATTTGATCAACCTTGGATTTTAGAGGTGGTTCAAATGGAAGGGAGCGTTGGAAACGAGTGTCTCTGTGTTCTCGGTAACTGAAGGGAACACGACACTTTGTGTTATTGCAGAAGAAGAGGATCGAGCTGCCATTTTCCCATCTTCCGGTTTCATGGCTTCTTTTCCAGTTCATAGCTAAAGCGAAGTTAGAGAACACATGAGCTTTTATCAAAAACACCAGCTACCATACAGAAGACGGATTGTTCCACAAATTTATTAATTGTATAAAAGCGTTATAAGTGATATCATTAAAATACATAGAGTGCATCAGATTTAATTTTTATTTAATATTCTAACGATTACCAGTAAAAATTATGACCTTGAAACGGTCCAGCGTAGTCGATGTGAATACGTTGCCAGTTTTCTTCCGGTGTTTCCCAAGGATGAAGAGGTGCTTTTGATGGGCTGTTTTTCATTGTCGCGCATGACTCGCAGGCCTTGACTAGTTTCTCAATGTCTCTATCGATTGACTTCCAGTAGACAAAGCGTCTTGCCAATTGTTTCATTTTGGTTGTACCCATATGAGTAAGATGGAGTTCTTAAAGGACTGCAGGTTGTAATGATGAAGGAATCACTACTCTGGAGCCTCTGAATACAATGTCATGATCGATGATAAATTCAGAGTCAGCAATGCGGTTGTTACGGAGATTGAATAATGTTGCAGAAAGCTCTGGGTCTTTCGTTGTCTCCAGGCGTAGCGATTGATAGGTCAGTAAAGGGGTTGATATCATAGAGACAGATGATACACATAACTGATGTACTTCTTCGTTGATGGAACTATCTGTATGAGGATTGCATCATAGTGCTCCGGTACAATGAAGAGTTCATCCTCTATTGTCATTCCATTGTGAGAAGCACGAACTATTACTATTCCGTCTAGAACAAATGAGTGTTTGGTGTAAGACTGAAGTTCAGACGCTGGCAACATCGGTACGCTCAAATTCATCTGTGAAACGTATCTCTTGGAAGGCAGATTATCGGTGAACCAGAGTCTACCTCAAATTCAGTTGGATGACCTTCAATTTTGATAGTTACTTTATATTTATCTTTGATGTGATTGATTGTTTGATATAACGTCTCTTCTACTTTTTGAATGCCATAGTCATGTAAGGTATGGTCATAGTTTATTTGATTGGATGAACACTTGGATGACTTATTCTGGAGGATTGTTTGAATGCACACTTCAGAAATGAGGCCGTTCTTTTTGCATTCAGAACATTTGAGGTTGGAAGCATAGCATTCCCTAGATAAGTGATTATCTTTGCCACATCGAAGGAACAAGCCATCAATTCCCATCTCTTTGGAATTGATTTTAAGTTTCCTGGATTGTCTGTTACTTGATCGGGGTTGAGACCGATGTTGATTATGATGTCTTGATTTGATATCAGTTTGTGAGCGGCTACGAAATTTTGAACGATTTCTTTGGCTTGATTCAATTTTATTGATGTCCACCGTATCTGCTGGTTTCTGAGCAAGAACTTTTCAATCAATTTTAGATGTTTCTAGGGCAATGGCTTTCTCTACAAGGCTATTAAAGTTTAAGGAACTGGACTGTAGAAGTTGTTATCGGATGCTGTTGTCCTTCAATCCTCTAATGAATTGAGCTCTGAGAAATATATCGGCAATGGACGTCTTGCATTCGTATGGTGAAACGAAGTCACAATCTGCCAACTCACCTCGAAGCACTGCTATAAAGTCAGGAATCGACTGTTGCTCGCCTTGATAAATTGATAGAAATTGATGTTGGGCAGCAAGAACATTTTTCTTAGGTGAAAGATGGATATCTAACGACCCAATAAGTTCATCATAACTCAATTGTGTTGCTTTTCGGGGTGCAGCAAGAGCGGAGACCATTGTGAAGTTGTTAGCTCCTTATGAATTCAGGAGAAGTCGTGCACAGTAGGGTTTATTGTTCAGAACATTTTTCATTTCAAGATAATTTTCAAATCGTTGTTTGTAATTGCGAAAGGATTCTCTCTTTGAATCATAAGAGTCAAAATTAGGAAGCAGAGCTGTGTTTACGACTGGTATGACATTTGACTCATCACTTACCCTTTCTAGCGGAGGGGAAGGTGATTGAGAGTGAATCTGGGAAACAAGCTGTGTAATCATGCTTTGTTGAAACTCCATGAAACGTTGAAATTGATCAGGATCCATATTTACGATGGCAATTTAAATCAGCAATTAAAACTAAGAACGATTACAGATCGGAGAGAATGTTGATAATTATGTCGTCTTACTTCGCAAATTTTAGATGTTTCACACTCGTCGCCAAAACTATTGTGACCGAGGTAGTATGATTGATATTGATGGACGAACACTGATATATATATCGATGGTGTTTTTCCTAAAGGGCGAATGCGCAATTTTGATGTTTTGAGAAAACGAAGGAAAACTGTTTCTGTATGATTTTAAGAGCCAGCTACTGAGTGATGAGTTAAGTAGTTCAAATGTTCATTACTAACCTTAAAATGACAAAAAAATATTAAAATTTTTATGTAGTTAATTGAAAAAACGGTTATTTGTGGATATTCGTCTTTTTCCAGATAATCTTTGTGAAGAAATAACTATTCGCCCTACATTAGCCCTTTTGCTAAAACATAAACTTTATTTGACCAAATAGTTTTACAGGGTGGAATTAATAATGATGCTTGTGAAAATGTTGAAAAATTTGATAAAATAAAAACACAAAATATTTGAAAATGATATTCCAAATAAACATTAAAAATGGATGGTCGCCGGGCTTAACTGGCTACCCTGTATATGCATTATTTAAATTTTTTGTATACAATAGTCTATTTAAAAATACTATGGTAAGAAAACCTACTAACCTCTAAATTCTCAGCTACTTTTGGTATTTTGACTGGTAATTTTATGTCACTCAATTTTGTTTTTATCCACATCGCGGGCTAAATTTAATATTCTTTCGATTCTTTTATTCATAATTGTCACTTTTTTGGAAGAAAACACATTCACAAGTGGCCGTTTACTGAATGAAATAAGTGAGGTTATAATTCCAATACAAAAACAATATACGTTCGCCCTTTTGCCGTTTAGTAGTACTTCATATTCGCCCTTTCTGAGAAACTTTTGGAACACGTTCACACCAAGCAAATTTAAATTTTTTGCTATAAATTCCTTATTTTCATGCTAAAACGTTAAACCCTTTGTAAAAATGTCCGCAGAACCAGTGGAACCACTAGGCGTTTTGCTGCGAGGTACTGTTGACTCAACGTTACACAATTTCTCGGGACCGTAACGTTTTCGCGACAGGTCGGTCCAAACTTTTGTCGTTGAGTATACCTCAACGGTACGCAAATTCATGGACCGTGGTGAGTAAGGTGTTTTTAGGAGCGGTTGACGATTGACATTTATAATCACATAACCTATAGGAATATAAAAAAGTTAGTTATTTGAAAATAAATCGAAAAAATTGAGGTATTGATTCATTTTGTACAAAATTATCAAAAAGTAAAAAATCTGTAAAGACTAGGATGGGACTAGGTCCTCTATAGGGCGGAGTAGAATTCGATGAGACCTCTGGCGGAGAAAATTGTAACTAACGACAACGAGTAAAATAATTCGTTTTGCATTGTTTTTGTATTATATTCATGTCAACGTAATTACCGTGAATTCGTACTTTATTTGTTTAATTTTGTGTCAGTGACAAGTTTAAAACTGTGTTTTTCTATTTAACTCAACTCTCATCATTTCTGAGGTAATATTCTTATATAATCAGAGATATTATGGAAGAGGTTATGTTATTCTATTTTTTGTTTTCATTGCAGATCAAAGAGAAAATAAGTCGGTATTAAAGATTAAAAATATTACTCAATAGAAACCTACCTTCCCTGCAACTTTTGTAGATATAATTGTATCAAAAATAAAATAAAAACACGAAATCAGACCTAAAACTAAACAGTTAATTGAACGCTTGTTGTACTTTTCACAAATATTAACCATACCTATTACTCCAAAAATAAAAATATTAGGAGTCAAAATTTATTTTAACAACACAAAATACTAAAGCACAATCAAAGAAAAAGCAAAAGTTTTACAAAACACACACTGAAAATAACTAAAACAGCAAAATAAAACCACTTAAATATCAAAGGGCTTATAAATACGGCAGCTGATTTGTTTTACTCGTTGTCAAGATGAAATTGACATTTCAGAGCGCCATCTATCGAATTCTACTTTTCCCAATAGAGATTAGATTATCCATATATGCATATATAATTAACACGATATTAATTAATAAAAAAAAATTAAATAAAAATAATCACAACGGATAACCAAAGTAATCAGAGTAATCAATTATCAAGGCCCAAGACCAGACCAACGCATTTTTGCGAAGGAACCAATAAAAAGAAATAAAAACACATTAGAAAAGGACAATGATAGTACCGTTCCCATTGAATCGGTAGTCCACCGGTACCTCGCGGCAAAACGCCTAGTATCTATAATCTGGTACGTAAAACTAAAAATCGCAAACTTGGCATAAAATACTTTATTTTATGCAAACTTGGTGCCATGGAGACTCTTGGTGCGTTCGCCCTTTAGGAAAAATACCATCGATATATTACAAAGAATTCACATGTATAATGTATATCTACATTCAACATAATTATAATTGTCAGATTGACAGTGCTATATCAGCCCATATCTAACTACTACTACTTGATAAACTATCAACTATCACTAGTCACTACAACAAGTATATTATAAGAGATCAGGAAGAAGAAAGGTGAACAATGATTTGAAGAAAAACCAGAGGTTGATAAGAACTGAGTTATGAAACTAATCTGATGAAAGTACTAGTTTGCCTTTTAACAGAAAAATATGAATTCAGTTGATATTCAGATAAAAATAGGAAATGGAAATATAAATGAGGTGAGAACATGAATTCAAACAAATATACTCAAGAAATAGAACAAAATAATTATGTTTGCAATTATTGGTGCACTTTACCAATAGGGATTAATGAAACTATAAGGCATTGAAACTAATCGATGACACTTATTTCTTACCAATCTACAGCCAAGTAATTCCTGTCTGGGCAATTATGGAATAGCATCAATAGATAAAACACAAAGGATTACAAATAGTGTAGTGAATGTTTTGTGCAGATGAGTTAATGAATAGCAACAGATATATTTTTTTTGAAAACATTTCTTTATTAATTATACTTGATTTGTTTACATTACAAGATTTTACAATTCTCTCATCAGTGCTTGATAGCTCTGGCCTCGAGAATACATACAAAAAGTAGACGTGTTGAATACAATAAGGAGATTCACTTAATACCTAAATATATTTTAATATGTTTAACAAATAGTCTATAATATTTATTACTTCTTAGGTTTTCAGGTACCTTATTAAATGCTTTTGTAGACAGTACAAATGGGTTATTTAATCCTATATTAGTTCTGGTATACAATTGATAAATATTATTTTGCGATCTAGTATCATGACTATGTACATTGTTATATATATTTTGTGTACTCATGTATTTCACAATTGGTGACTTTCCACTGTGTTTGCTTTTAGGAAATAAACTTTTGTATTGTTAAAATTTGAAACAATTATTTTCTTGTATAATGGGAATTTAAATATATCTTATATTGAAAACCTGTGCAGGCATCAACTTCCACACGTTAAACCACTATTGCAAAATTGTAGTTGTACCAGCACATATAGATTGTAGAGTAAATAATAGGACAGCAAGGAGCCCTACAGAAGAAGTCCTTGTTAAGGTATAAATGTTTGGCACTTTTACTTGTGATGCTCTATCACTAGAGTAGTCTTAAATATTTATGACACATCACTTCATATAGTTTGTAGGACATACCACAGTTCCAAACACCTTAAAATGCTTCAGTAATGCCTAGAAAAATATCAACACTGTTTAGAGGTTTGTATATTTGATGTTAGGTTCAATAGTGAATTTATAGTTGAGCATTATCTCTAAAACCAATCTGGAATCAAGATATATTATCTTCATGTTCACTTGTAATCCTATAATCAAGGTAAATCTAGCAGTGAATACAAAGTTTCCCAATTACCTTATTCTAACCTCAACAGTAAACCGAGCTGTAAACTTATTACCTACTCATAGTAAGCTAGATAAGTATAACAAGCCATAAAATAGGTAGATATCAAGTGAGAGACAAATTACAGATTGTACACTTTATTTTTAGGTGAAAGAAGTTACATGGTGTGTAGTTGATTAGGTACTTCTCATGAAAATCTGTATGGGTATTTAACATTTTCATAATTTCTTCTTCTAAAGGCTTGACCAGTTTGGAAACAATCATACTCGCAATCATATTTTCGTTAATTTCATGAAAAATAACCTAAAATATTAGATATTATCAATTCTGTAATTGTTTTATTATTTCTTAATAATAGGACCAAATTTGTGTTTAGAGCTTATGGCTACTGGCATTTATCAATACATACCTTCTATGTTTACAAACTATTTACTATTTCTTCTAGTTGCAAAATTCTAAATTGTTCAAAGGCCATTTAATATAGTACATTTAAAGTGATACCCCGCCTCCAAGCATTTCAATTGATTTCTCCTTCTTCGTTTTTCCATATTTTTGTTAGTAAATATTTTACTATGTAGGAAGCCAGATTCTGAAAAACTTTATACATAATGTGAACATAGGTATTTCTTAATTTAACGAATTTATTTTTCATAATTGGGGTGAACTTTGTTCTAGAATATACTTACTTTCACGTAGGGTGTCTTCTTTATTCTTCAAATTTCTCTTTTAAATACCTGTTATACTCATTGTAACTGTGCTGGACCTTTAAATTAGTTCTTAAATTCCATAACTCGTTGCATAACAAAGGAGACATGATAGTAGATATTCGTGTAATACATTCAGCTGATTATTTTACCCCAAAAACGATCACAATTTTCGATATTTTATAAAAAGAGGACAATATAGTAGTTTACCTAACTAGTGCGGAAAGTGATACTTTTCCGCACGCTATTGCAGATGGCCGAACGACGCTTTAGCGGAGTTCGGCCAGCAATCGCGTGCGGAAAAGTCACTTTACGCACGTGTTAGGTACACTATTTTTTCTACTAGCATGCGGAAATAAGCTCAAAAGTTAACATAAAGAAACATTTCCTATTAAATACATATCAACAAACTAATTATTAATATTTGACATTCATTCAATGAGGCTTATACCAAGGCCATTTAAAAATGATTGAAAAATAAGTTTTTTTTTATTGAAAATTATAGCAGAATTATAATAAATTTATCAATTTTTCAGTCATTTGGTAAACTACAATCATACAAATATGTATTTTAAATATTCAAATGTCAGTATACTCCCCAAAAACTTGACAAATTTACTTTTCCGCACGCTTTTTAGTGCGGAAAAGATTCACTTTCCGCACGTTTGTAGAAAATAGTTATTTATGTAACTAGTGTGTAAAGTAGCCTTTTTTTTGACGAATGTGAATATTGAATTGAATTGAAATACAAAAGTTTAATAGTAATTTTCTTTACGCACTAGTGCGTAAAGAAACATACTTTACGCACTAGTGCGTAAAGTAAGTAAAATTTTTCTTTAGAGTCTTTTTATAATAATCTAAAATAACATCATAGTTTTCTAAAAAAATTCAATTCCTGAATATAAAATACAATTGCTTACTCTAGGTATAGTCGGAAGATCTCAATTTAAATTTTAAATGTCAATTCACAAAGAAATGTCAGTCACTCACCGCCAACTTATACCTATTTACCGTATTATTTCCAGTACTTAATAATTATTTAACAATAATTGTTAAATAATTATTAGGTTATTTTACCGAATTCTATAGGTTTCTATCTCCAATTTGGGTGGTAAAACAATAAACAATAGACATGATGAAAAATTATCAAACAACAAACAACTATTAACCCATATTATATATTATTAAATATGCAAGCTCAACAATTAAAATTAAGTACCACGTGTTCTGAACGCTTTGTTTATTGTTTTACCACCTAAGTCTTGTCAAAATAGTTTGTGACGTCACGTGGACATGCCCTATTAATCAAATTTATAAATAGTACCTATATGATTCTTATGATGTATACATATACATTTGAAATTATTACAATTGCATAAGTAGTTGACAAAAATGTTAATTCATACCTGTAGGAATCTGGGGTTCCAAAATGCCAAAGAGCAATTAATAATTGGGCTTTTGCCGATATGGTATGCCTTCCTCTATCAGTGATATCTGATGATATTTGTTCGCTAATCAATAAAAGTACATGATTAAAGGTAGGCCTGTTCATCCTGAAGTTTTCCCTGAACTCTCCATCAGAATAGTGATCAACCACCTCTTCAATATATCCCTGTACCCTAGGGCGAGGAACTGTTAGATAACAAGTATTAAAATAAAAAATTGGGGATATTTACTATCTGATCCCTGATTTTCAAGATGTTTATAATTACTTACTCACGGGTCCTCTGGCCCGAACTTCATCTTCACTACTTGTGCTAGAATCTGAATTTAGAA
>CAJUYI010005284.1:0-16070 GCA_910591695.1 Galerucella pusilla
AACTGCCAAATATAATATTTAATTTGTTTTAAAAATTGAAATTAAATGTTAAAATGTTTGTTTTTATAGTTTTTGTCTAAATCCTTACTATCAAATTAATTCAAAAAATAATAGGTAATCCACCATCGTTCAAACACCGATCAGAACCGCGTGACGTCACGATTTTGTTAACAAAATTTGACATTTTGTATATCTTTCGAACTTATATTTACTGGTTTTGTATCGTTTATAAGATATTTCCTTTTTTAAATTTTCGGGAATTTCAGTTTTGTATTACCAAAACTACGACAAAGAAACATTCCTATAAGTTTTGATAATAGAAGAGAGGTTTATGGTATAATGCTCCATAATTTTCAGTATCTATAGAGGTACAGAAAGTACGAGGAGTAATAAACCCTAATTAAGTATGCAAAACCTTTACAGGGAGCACCATGAAATTTTTGATAAATCTCTTACTTTAAATTACATTTCTTCCGTAAATCTAAAAACCAGGTAAATCGACCCCGTATTTGTTTCAGTTGTAGCAAAATTTAGGGTTTCTTCATTGTTAAAGGATTAGCAGATAAGCAATAACGCAATGCAGTGGTGTGTATTTTGGGAAAAAAATACGTTTTAAATTATAATATAATAAAAAATGAAAAGAAATAATTATTGGAATACATTTATTACTTACATTTTATTCTATATCCGACTCGGAAGAGGAAGAATCGTTGTTGACATTAATAATAATAGGGTCGATTAAATCATCACAAATATTGTCAATTTTCAACATATTTGCCTCTACTTTGATAACATGCTCGATACAGTTTGTCCAATTTTCCTTACTAACATGACTTACAGCACTCTCAAACAATTTCACAACATCGTTTATTTTAAAAGTAGTATTTTTTTTCCAACTTCCCCCTTTACCTGAGCCCATATTAATTCTATGGGATTAAGTTCACAATGATAAGGGGGAAGTCGAAGAACTGATATACCACGAGAAGAAGCCATTTCTTCTACAATGTAGGTTTTGTATTTATTCTTGTTCATTTTTGCAATTCTGTAAAGTTCTTTCCTTAGTGGATCTTTTGGAAACTTAATATTTTTCGAAATAAGCCACTCCAAAAGCTCTGCTTTACGCCAACGACTTGTGGGCAATGCTTCTCGTAACCGTGAATGGTAACTTGCGTTGTCCATAACAATAACAGCCCCTTTTTGAATCAGATCCAACATTTGAACAAACCATTCCTCGAAGACATCCCCATTCATATCTTCGTGATAGTCCCCCGTGCGTTTTGAAATAAAAGTTAATAATCCACCATCAACAAAACCTTCAGAACTTCCAACATGGACAATGATAAGTCTTTTTCCTCTTCCAGATGGTGGCTGCAAACCTAACGACAAACCTTCCATGAATGCCTGCCTTCCGCTTTTAATGTTTTCATCTTGCCAAGATTTGGAAACTGTATATTCAGCATTTATACACACATATATACAAAAATATATAAAATAATTATTGTTACAGATTGGTTTGTTTTCTATTATGAATAAACTGTGTTGCCTTTCTTTATCAAACTTACTAAAATTTATGTACCTCTATCACTTTTTTTTATTAAAATTAGTACATCCCGTTACCTCTGACCTAAATCGTATATTCTTTAGCATAGCTGCAACTCATTCGTTCAATACAAAATGTACCTTACGGTATACCCTCTTAAAATATATTTTGGTACGTCTATGAAATCTACTTAAATGAATGATTTATTACTCCTCGTACTTTCTGTACAGACTACACATACACTGTGTTATTTATAACATGCAACATGGGGGATTCCTTTACAAAACTGTCAAACGCGAGCTAACTTTTTTACCAAACGGAAGTATTCGTCGCTGAGGTGCAATTTTTTTCTTTTTGTTTCTAGTTCTTTTTCACAATTTTTATCTAAAAAACATTAAATTTCAAAGGAAGCAAAGTTATTTGTTTCAAAAATTGTGAAAAAAGAACTAAAAGAAAAAAAAATTACCACAGCGGCGAATCGAACCGCCATACTTCAGGTTAAACTTTTAAATCTACCGTGCTTCTACCAGTAATAGCTATCTCCTATACTGTTGAATGTTTTCGAAAGTGGTATGAGAATGGATCTCGACCTTTTTAAACATAACTATTCATTTTTTTATTAAGCCAGAGCAAATTTAAGAAAATTAAAATTGCATTATTTGAACTTATTTTTCAACCTTTCCAAATCTGCTATTATTTTTTATTTTTATTTAGTAAAAAAGTTATCTCGCGTTTGGCAGTTTTGTACAGGAATCCCTATGTCGCATCTTATAAATAACACAGTGTATAATTCTGTCATGTACATCTACACAAACACTATATATCAACATCACTTGCTTACTCTCTGTCTATTTGAGTCTATTGCTCAATTTTAACTATAGGCCAGTTGGCATGGGTCATTTTAGACCAAAAGTACAAAGAATTAGCAATACGGCTGATTTTTTTATAAGTACCTTGAAGTATGTAGATTAATATGAAAAAAAGTTTACCAGTCTATAGATTCCCCAAATTATAAAAAAAATTAAAAAACTTTTTTTTTTGAAATTCCTTAATATTTCACGCTGGGAAGGAGATGGAGAAAAATAAAAAGTAACACCGTGTAGGAGAAGTGTTTTGCAATAAAAAATGTCTCCCGCGTTTTTTTCGTCAAATGACTGGTTTGTGCGTAAAAAATTGGTAAACTAAGTATGTGTTCCGCATCCGCGCGACTCTATAAATATTCAATCAGATTCAATCAGAATTTTTTCCAATCTTTGGTAAGAGTTAAGGTTGTAAATAATAAATAAAAAGTAATAAATTAATTTTTACATATTTTTATTGGAAAAAGGTAAGAAAAAAATTATAAAATATCTTAGAATTCAATATTAATCATATTATATACCTTTTCACTATATACATTGTGTTCGTTAAATATTAATCTTCATATTACAGGAGTATCAAATTTTATTTTGAAAAAATAAAGAAGATTCCTACACGAATCTATAAAAATTGCAATTTTTGCTTATAATACAAAAAATCATTGCATCCAAAAATGTATGTAAATCAATTAATTTTGTGATTATATATTCTTGATCTTAGAAGTTTCCCCAACATTTCTATGCAAACCCCATTAAAATTACTCCAGTTTTATCAAAGAATTCAAGATTCCTAAAATTTACAAAATAATGAAAAGTGCCGTATTTCGTAATTAGGAAAAATTAATTATCCGTAAATTTTATCTATGGAACAGACCTCCTGAATAACAGTTTCCATCCTTCGAAAAATTGTTTCAATGCCACTTTATTATATAATATATTTTTTATTGAAATACTTGGTTTTTTATTAGAATATAATATTTATATTATATATGAGTAATTTGGTAGTAATGATAATGTGCTATGACAAAAAAATGCCATTTCAAAGCCGACAATTTCCTCTTCAAAACGCCCTATAACAACTATTTATATCTACATTATAACTGTACAATAGTTTATAATGTACTCCGCCGCGCTTCAGAAAATGAGTCGCGCGGATGCGAAACACATACTTAGTTTACCGAATTTTTTCCGGACAAACCATTGCTCGGACGAGAGAAACGCAGGTATCCTTTTTTGTTGCAAAACACTCCCCCTACACGCTGGAAATATTGAAAAATTTCGAAAAAAAAAAGTTTTTTGATTTTTTTTTCTAATTTGGGAAATCGATAGACTGGTAAATTTTTTTTATATTAATCTACAGAATTTAAGGAACTTATGAAAAAAAAATCAGTTGTATTGCTAATTACTTGTAGTGCTGCAAGATGCTTTTTTTTCGACTTGCCGATATTATATTTTTCAAACAGTCACTGTTTTTCTCTTTTCTATTTCCATGCAGGACAATGTCTGACCGTTAGTTTCTTCTCTGGAACTAAAAAGCTAATAAAAAGGAAAATCTCCATGTTAATTACTCCAACTTTAATTACATATATCTCGAGTTATCTATAAACCTACCGATGTCTTTGGAAACTGGTATTTTAACAAATGCGCCTTTCACAGTTTACATCTGCTTTTTTCATTTGTCGTTTATCAGTGCACAATTTCAGTGAAGAAATAAAATAAGAGACCAAAAATATGAAGCATAGCCTAATTTTAATGCATTTTCTAATATTCCAACGCTACACGTATGCTTATTATATCTTATTATAAACAAATTCATAATAGGTCAAATTTATGATAATATTAATCGAAACAACATATTTAAAATAACTTGTTATTCTGTTATGTTCTTCAAAGCTAAAATGAACAAATTTTTTTCAATTTTAATCGTTTTTATCTCTGTAAATAATGCAGTACTTAGTGCTACTATTGGACAAGCTGAATTTAAAAACAACTTGGGATTGGAGCTTGCACCAAAGAAGTCGCAGACAACAGCACCTCAAACTTTTCGAGAAATAGGTAACTTTAGTGAACATTTATGAAATTTTCTTACCGAATCACAAATGCAGCAGAATCAATTCCCGATCATTTTTTTCTCGGTTTCACCCTTTGATTATTTACACAATTATGAACATAATTGTCAGCTTCATTGTTTCCTTATGGGTGAACTCACTTATTAGTCTCTATACTCAAAGGTTTTGTTCACATTTGTGACCTTGAAAAAAGTTACCAGTAATAATTTTGATGCTAGGGATGATAATTATTGTAGAATAATTGAAAGCGGTTTATGTGGATATGTCCTATAGTTACAGTAAATTATTAAGTCTTGGCAATACGGCTAGTTCTTTTATCTTATTATACCGTAGAAGATGTGGTTAAAAAACGTACGTGTTTCATTATTTCTATTAAAAACAGTTCTGTTTGTATTTATTGAATACCTCTTTTCAATATCTTAAGCAGCTGACCTGAGATGAGATAATGACGTGCAATAAAGCCATAGAAGTATTAGCCTTGACAGGGTTGTATTTATTTTGTTGATGAATAATAAATTCTGAAAACTTGTGCATAAGACTTTTGGGTCATTCTTATTACAAATACTTTATTTTTTTTTTCATCTTTTTTAACAGGTATAGTGCGGCTCTGCGTGGTAAATCCGAAAAGTTTTCTGGTTGTATTGCATCTCAAGCCTCAGTCAAGTCAAGTCAGTTTCTTAGATATTGAAAAGAACCATTCAATAATATAAATTTAGAATGCATTAAAATTCAACATGTCTAACATAGCTAAATAGTGATCTAGAAAAATCTTATTCAATACATTTTCGAACTATTATGTTGATGTGGTATTTACTGACAAAGAGGTGCCTTATTAGACTAACGCACACATTTAACAAAACGGATTTATCCACTTGTAAAGGACCTGTGGAATTTTAATTAAATTAAACTTTTTCTTACTACTCCAATTACTCTCAACAATTACACAAAAAGTACCTACCTGATCGATACACAATTTAAATTCTTTCTTTTTATGCTAGATTGTCATGCTGGCGTTGAACATTGGTCTAGTACTAGCTGCTTGGCAAGAATTACGGTATGGAGATGGGATGTACTTAATGGAAAATGTGTAGATGCAATATACACAGGATGTCATGGTACGAATAACAATTTTGGAACTGAAAAGCAATGTATAGATGTAGCCAAACCGATTTGTGAACATTTGCAATAACAATTTTGGAACTGAAGAGCAATGCCTAGATGTAGTCAAACCGATTTGTGAACATTTGCCACTTATTCAATAAGTTCTTTTTATTAGATGAAATTGTAAGTTACATAATAATATACTCAAATAATCATCATCATATTATTTTAATCATGTATCGTTCTTTTTCTCCTATACATAATTAATAGAAAATTTTGTGGGGTTTCGGTTTACGGTGGAGCTGTGTATCGTTTTTTTTTGGACGGGGGAGGGGCTCTACATTCTTCTGCCCTTCTACCTCGATTCCTATCACTCATTGTTCTCTCATACCTACCTTTTTTTGCCGTTTTTGGAATGTTTAGTTTAGTCAAAAAGGTAGATACCTTCCACTTATTAAAGAAATGTCGAGCGACGAAGAGTTTTCATACACACCACCTGAAATCGCTAAAAAGGCGAAAAATAGATCCAATAATTCATTGGGATAAAAATTAAAAAGTACTTTACAGCAAATGTCCTACCGATTCAACTTTATATCAAAAATTATTAAACAATTTAAAAAAAACAATGTTGAATGCAAATAAAATTTCTTGTTCGTAGAAAAAATAGTGCATGTAACTCTTATGTAAAGGTTACTAATACAATTGCATTAATAACTTTCATTACATGATCGTTGCCATGTTATACTATTAGATCACCAACAATAGCAATACCAGCTTTGCATAACTTTTAACGTAGCATCGGTGGTTCAGTGGTAGAATGCTCGCCTGCCACGCGGGCGGCCCGGGTTCGATTCCCGGCCGATGCATAACTTTTTTTAAATCCTCGCTTTCAAAACCCATTTTTATATTATCTCTACATGTTAGTTTGATAAACATATTCAATTAAAATATGAATTATTATTCAAAGGAAAATTATATGCATAAATTGGACTTATCTTTAGTTCGACTTATACATGCTTTTAATTATCAACACTTTAATTATGTTCGTTAACAATAAGAGTATGATGGTCTTGTAAAAATAAGTATTATCATAATTTATAATCGACATCCAACCTAAAAACATTAGGACTGAGCAATTAATCTTTTGATAATAATAATTTACTTAATTTCAGTTTCCTGTAAAAAAATGTCATTCAACTTAAATGTAATTCAATATCTGTCGGGGTATATATCCCAAGAAGTAGTTGTCCTTCTTTGAAAAACTTTGTAAGGCGTTATAATAGTATTTGTCCACGACCACCTAATAATAAGTCAATATTTTACCTCCTAACTAAAGGTATATGGTACCCATATATCAACTGTCGTGAATTATGGTTCATAATACACTGTAGTGTATTATGGTTCATAATTCCCGACTAGAGATGGGGGTACAGTATGAAATAAACTATTAAATCTGTGTATTTTGTTCAGGAAATTTGTTTCTGACATATATCGTATCTATAAAATATTGTAATTTTTAGTATTGATACTTTTCATAACGATATTTTCTAATATTAAGTATTTTAAAACAATATATTTATAACGGTACGTTGTATTGATACTTTCTACAGTATCGCCCATCTCTATATATGTCAAATTATTTGAAGTAGATGCCACAACATTTTGAGGTTAGTAATATGCCAAATAGCTACTGACTTTCATTTATTAATAAATAAATTAAGTGTCGTGGACAAAGTATAGTATTCTACTCGCAATTTATGGCCATAATTCACTTGGGTGACGTCACCCATCATGAATTATGGCTATCATAAATTGCTCGTTTAATAAAATATACTATTAACGATTATCTTTGACGTATAAAGATTGTAGAGTCTGCCATTTTGGCATTGACAGCCATCTCATTTTAATCTGAAATAAGCCTCTGAACAGTTATTGGGTGATTCAAATGGCGTTTTACATTAGAAATAAGTGTTTAGTTAATAAAATTCGGTACTTTAAACCTATTGTAGGTTTAAGTAGTCTGAATAAATTAGAGCGGTAGTGCGTTCACAACACAACACCTTGAGTGTAAGAATTATAATTGGCTACAAAGTGAGCGTTCATAAAACATTTAATATATTCTTTACACTCTCCACCACAGCGTTCACAAACGCACCACGAGAAGCGTTTACCCCGTCGTTTGACTGACAAGAGTGACAAGTAAACTGTCTGTTTTCGCTTCTCACCTAAATCTTCTCCCTCACAACTGTATATTAGTGGAGACTTTTAAAAAAATTGTTCACAACCAAGTAGTTGAAAAAATATTTACAGAATTGGCTAAGAATATTAATTTCCATCCAAGTGTACACCCGATATATTATACCTATTTACACAAATATGTTATTTCATACAATAAAAATACTTCATCTAATTCCGCTATCAAATGTGGCACTTTAAGTCACTCCTTGACGTTAGGTAACGTCACATTTTTCATAACCTTCATATTCATATATTAGATATGAAAAGTAGTTATGTAAAAACTTAACGTAACTGTTTAAGTTTCAACATAGAGATACCACATGAGTTTCAAAGAATAATTTATTAATTAGGTAGGTACTGTCAAAACTGACAATTATTTCATTATTTAAACTGACAATTACCCCATTATTTTAAGTCAATAGTATTTTAAGATTTATAAACATTGAAAACAACATTATTAAGGACACAGTCATTTAAAGTAAGACAATTTTCTGGATGAATACTTCATAGTAACAATACTACTAACACCATTTGAATCCACTTTAATATTACCATTGTAATTGAAGGTTTTATTAAATATTATAAAAGTGCGGAATTAAATAAAACGTTGTACGTAAACACGTTATGAAGAGAGCGACATTGTTCAACTCGCATAATTTGCAAAACTCGCATAATTTGCAAAACTCGCATAATTTGCAAAACTCGCATAATTTGCAAAACTCGCATAATTTGCAAAACTCGCATAATTTGCAAAACTCGCTAGCGCTCGTTTTGGCAAATATTACGCTTGTTGAACAATATCGCTCTTTTCATAACTAGTTATGTAAATAACTAATATATAACTGTCTACTAAAAAAAGTGATACGCCTATGGATTACGAATGTTTTATTTTAATACTCTCTCATTAATAAAAATAGACTATAATTGCTGGGAATATCCAAACCGCCTTGTATATTCCACACAACAAATAAACATACTTATTTTATAAGATAATAATTATTCAAAATAATATTGCGCATTTTATTTCAACATTTTTATTAAACAAATATGATTGAATCACTGCACGAGCCAGAATCGTAAAAATTGTTTGTTAGATATTGTTGAATACAAATCAGTAGAAGTGTTGACAGCGTCAAGATGAATACTTTAAGAGTTTCAGTGATAGTATGGCTGTTGGTGTTTTATAAAGAAGCAAATTCCTCTCCAGTTCAACATGAAAAACCAGAAAGTCTAGAATCTTTGAATGCTAGAGTTTTTGAAATAAGAGGTACCTACAAGTCTGATTTATTTTCAATACATTCTTACATAACAAAATTGAAAGATTTAAAACAAAACTATCAAATCAAGCGTCATTCGAACTGTGAGGTTTGAAATTGTAATTGAAACGAATTAAGTATTTCGAAATATAATTATGTAGTGGTAATCGGTTATTTAAAGGTGCCCAATAGCCTGAGAACCTTGTGGTTTAGTAAAAGATTTAATATTTTTATAACGTTTCCATCATATTGATAGCACAAATTGAAAACGGCAATAAACCAGAGGCGGGTAGATAATAATTAATTAATAGACCTGTAAGTTCATTGTAAACTTACTTACTTTTAGTTTAAGTCAACTTTAGAATTTCAAAATATTTTTTTTCAATTAAAATATTATGAACTTTGGAATTTAAGACACACCGACCATGTATGTATGTAATAATGAATTAAAATAATTATAAAATTTCGTAAATATTTATCAGTATCTGTAAAATATTTTTCTATAGTATCTTTGTTCTTGTTAACCACATTATTAAAGTATTTAGAATCAAAATTAGATTAAAATTGGAAAGTAGTTACTTTTGGAAATTGGATTTCTTTTATTTTTTCTAATGAAGAGTGGGGAAGAGTGGAAACATAAAATTTGTCTGTCTTGAAATTTTTGAATGGATACATCTAATTATTTTAAATAACAATGGAAACTGACCAGTGTTGGCTCTTCCTGTGTTATAACTTAAAATAACAAAATATATGAAAAGGGCATTTTTAGTTTATACCCATTCAACATCTAGTATAATAAGTCATTTTTATAGTATAAACTATTTTCAAATATTCCTTCCCCGAGTGCCCAAGTACGCCCTCTAGAAGCCAAGCTACTTTAGTTGTATAGTTTCTGATATACAGCCGAGAGATCGACTTATTGGCCATGGCCAACCCTGTAAATTGGGGAGAAAAATCTGCATCTCTATCTCATTGTAGTTAGTTTAACTTCATTTCAATTAAGTTTCTCTTCGTTATTCATTTTTGAATTTTTTATTATTTAAATTATTTTTTTCGAAACGCGTCCTCGAAGAGGATATGAAAAATTTTCAATATATTGCTAAAGATATTAACAATTATCTTCACAATGCCTAGCTATATACAGGGTGGTCCTTAAGAAATTTCGAGATACTAGCTTTTTTTTGTTGTAATGATGTGGCTTCATTTATTTTTACAAAAGTAGCGCTAATGTTAAAGATAAAAAAATTTTGAGTACATTTATATGGCAATCTCTACAAAATACATTCAAAAACACCCAACCTCAAATTGTTGTTATTGTAAAGAACGAAAATTAAAATATTATGTTTCACACCCTGTATCTCTCTTAATATCAACATTTTATTGAGGCTAGTTGATTTAAATCACAATATTTTAAAGTGAAGATTGTACTGTATGTTTATGTACCGGGGGTGGTCCAATAAGCCGATCTCTCGGCTATATATCAGACTATTCATGTTATAACTTTAGGAAAAAAAATTACTTAGGAAAAGTGGACAAGAGAAATTGTTGGAAATTACTTTCAAGTTTCTAGGCTATCCGCTAGGGGGCGTAGCCTGTGAAGAAAAATTAAAAAACCAGTTTTTTGTGAAATATGCCCATTTATACCCAGTGTTAAATAAGTAAACTAAAAAAAGGCCTAAATTTCGCACAAATTTGTTCAAGTACTTTTTATTCTATTTTTCCAAATAAAGGGTGGGGGAAAGTGGGAAAGTGTTGGTGAATAAATACCTATAACTTTGGTTTGAATCAACCGATTTTAACGAAATTAGTGTCAATAGAAAGAGTGTAGATTAATTAATAAAACAATGGCATTTAGTTTTAATTGTCATAGGTAGAGGGTACTTTCGAATGAAAAAAATTAAAATTTCCAACAATTTCTCTTGTCCACTTTTCCTAAGTAATTTTTTTTCCTAAAGTTATAACATGAATAGTTTCTGATATATAGCCGAGAGATCGGCTTATTGGACCACCCGGTACAATTACTTAAGGACCACCCTGTATATACTCAACTAAATGGTGTAACCATGTTCTTATTTTTAATCTTTTTTAGCTTAGACTTAATACTCTTTTTTGTGACTATTATTATAAGAATCATATTGTTGGCTAAAATACCAATTTATATTTTTGCTATAATAAAAATTCATTTCTATAATTTGTTACTTACTCACTCAATATAAGGCACTTACCTGAAACAGAAAAAAATGTTATAAGTAAACTGCAAGATAAAATTGAAATTCCTTAAAATATTCAATCTAAAACTAGATTTATCAGATAATATTTCACCTAGTTCACAAAACGATTAACTAAACGACATGTAGATTTCCCATACACATCCTTAATTAGTGAGACCCTTTAGCATGCTACATTTGCTATTTGATTCCAACTCGTCAAACACTTCATGAGATTGTCGGTAAATATGCAGAAGTAACCCAAAATGTGTATCATTAATAAATAATTTTCCATGTGATATAATAATTTTAAATACTTATCAAATCAAAAACAGGGAGATTTTATAGTACAGGTGATGAGTGAGACACAAGGTATTATCGAGTAATAAGAAGCGATACAATCTGAATATTTACCAGATTTTCAATCACAAAAAATTGCAAATATCTGTTAGTCTATACTTGAAAAACTTGGTGACACGGTTCCACCTATTTTCTTCAATTTTTCAAAAGTAATTGAGAGCCTTATTAAATGTAGAAAAAGTTGAAAAAATACCAATTGAATACTCTTGGGGGATGGAGAAACAAAGTTAGCTATCAACTGAAACTTTGTATCAACTATTTTTTATCAAAATTGATGTCAAAGGTAATAGTTTAAAACTATTATAACGCCTCACAGAGTCTTTGGAAATCAAAGAACAAATACCGTTCTCTAAGAAGCAATAACTACTTCCCTTGCCATATGCCACGAGGGACATTGAATTACACTTCAAAGTTGAACGGGGTTAGTATATCTGCAAGATAGAACCGACCATTTTAGTTGGCATTTGCAATACGAGAAGAACAATATCACTTATAGACTGAAATAGTATATTACGTAACAACTTGTCACACTAACAAGAGTTGTACGTAACCCTTTACGCATAAAATGAAAAAGTGCGTAATGGGATTACAACTCGTGTAACTTACTATACTTTTTGTACGCCCATCTATTTTCTTCTGAGTGCTCATAATTTCATCTTCTTTACTACTAACAGACATATTCGTGGGTAAAGTTGAGAAAATGTTACAAAAATTGACAACATAAATGAGATGCTTATTTCCATATCAAGAAAACGCGTATTATTTTTCTTAGAAATTATATAATGTGTTGCCGACATTTAGGGGCATCAGTCTTTTAATCTTAAATGTATTTCTCCAATGCTAAAAGCTTTTGTTTTTTCATTGATTAAAAGAATGTAAATAAACCAAATAAAGTAGTACGTGAATACAAATTTGATTGTAATTTAATTAAACCAAGAAGTTCAAGTTCTCTTCTCAAAACGCACGTGTATGTCATTACGTGCATGTTATTGTTAAATGTCATTTACAAGAAATGTTGACAGTGCGATTTTTGACGTTCACAGTCATGGGCGTAGAAAAACATAATTCTGGACTGAATAATTCATTAATATCGCACAAATACATCAATCTCTGTGAAGAAAACCTTATATATGCGATAACAATGACATCCCCACATCTAACCACAAACTAAAATTCAATTTGACAAAAAACCTGATGGCTTTGTAGAGTTATTTACTTTATTTACAATTTCCTGCGTATAAAATGTCATTTGTGAATATAATGCGACAATCACATGAGTCGACAAGGTAATTTACACACGAATTGCATAAAATATATAATATATTACCAAAACTTTTATAAAAAAACAGAGGATCAATAGTATTTTTCTTCAAGTATACTAGTGCGTAAAGTAAGATACACGAATAAATGTTGGTCAGTTACAATTATTTTTTTATTTCCCGGTATTAATCGAATATTTACTAATATTACCTAGGTAAGTACTTTACTGAACATGTTTCAATATCTGATTAAAAAAACACTGATTTAATAACCATTTATTACGTATTTTCATAACAGTATAACTACATACAAGCTGGAACTTTTTCTTTAGGAACTAAAGCGTAAAATAAAGTTTCACGCACTCCATAGTGTGCATAAAGATAAAGTATATACTTTATGTATGGTAGCAGAAAAAATATATAATTATAGACTTTGAAATTTAAGCTATTCATCCTTGAAAGGTCGGATGCTAAGAAAAACCCTCCAGTTTAGATATTAAATGACCCATGTCGACATCCAAATTTTTCGATATTATCTCGGTTATGCTACTTCCTTTAGTTAGAGGGATTTACTGGAAATTTTGCTGCTCATTGATTTTTGTAGCCGCCCTATTCTTAAGCGCAAGAACCGGATGATTCTCTTTGACCATACAAACACCCTGCAATATTTAATTTTTTTTGCAGTCGTAGAAAAAATATTGTTTGTGAGACTTGTGTAATTTACGTTCTACTTGTAGGAGTTGCAAAAAAATTTTATTTAGTAACAATTACTCAAATATATTTCAAATACTGGTGTCTCTTAATAATTATAAATGATAAACAATTTTTATTTCTAACTTTACATGCCTATAGTTCGTTAACGAATGGAGAAATGCGCAAATTACTATTAATATTTTTAGCACCTCTATCATATTTTCGTCTGAGCTCTTGGAACATCCTGTATGTTCACCTGGTTTCGAAACAAATCTAATCTTATTTTTTTTGTAACGTTACAGATTGCAACAAACATGTTAGTGCGCGCACAGCGTTTGCCTGCTTGGCTTATATGGAACGATATAAATGGAGCAATAAACAACAGGACTGTATTCAAGCCGTTTACGGAGGTTGTCAACCTACCAAGAATAATTTTAACACTCTTCAAGAATGTCGACAAATAGCTACTCCAATTTGCAAAATGAATATTGTCGTTTAAGTTTTGGGAACAAATTATTAATAATTATATTTACAAATACTTTATTTATTGTAAGATCATACAAAACTTTGCGCTGTACCTATATGGAAAAAGAAAAATATGTTTTTTTATTGGTGAACCATTTTACCTATTTAAAGCACGCCACAGCGTGTTTAAATCGAACTTTAAAAAACGTGCGTGTTTTAAAATTACCGTGGCAACATCAACAACTCGAGAAACGAAGTCTATCTATGGTCTAAACTAAATCATGTCTAAATGACAATTTTTTCATTATTGATCTGACAGGAGTAGTTTGTAACGTCAAAACTCTTATTCGAACAATATTTAACAATGTCAAATTTATAAATTAAAATGGAAAGTGCCGTTGGTATTGTTTGAAGTATTAATATTTCGATTTTTCAAATCTTAGGAAATGGTATTTAAATTAATACTATTGACATTCACAGATTTCAATAAGGTTGAACTTCCATCAAAATAAAAATTAGTAGTTTATGTTTTTCTCATTTCCATGACAACGCAAGGTATACATCATACATCACGAAATCAACCATTTGACATTTAGTTCTTATTTCCATCTATGATTTCCATTTCTTGTTGTTGTAGTAGTTATAGACCAGTATTTATAATTTCAAAGTGCACCAATAAAAAAAATGCGTAAAGTATTCGTGGATAACTGGTCTTTAAAACACTTGCTCTATTTCGAGCACTCCGGCTTCGCCGTCGTGTTCGAAAAATCGCGCGTGTTTTAAAGACCTTAATATCCACTTATACTTTAATATACTATTTTATTACATTTCTTTATAATAGTGATAATTAAAGAAAGGTTCTTATTCTGTTTGCCATTCTAAGGTCTGTTCCAACCTCAATCAGAAACTGTCCGAAACTACTAAATGAATAAACTGGTCATAGCAAACAACGAGTTTAGGTTCGCGTCATACCTATCACTGATTGCAATGGTCCACTGATCGTTTCTGATTGCGGTTGGACAAGATTATGACATTCTGATATTCTAATAATATGTGCAAGATTTAAAATGAAATGACTAAAAGGCCATGTAACAATCTAATGTCAATTGTCAAGCTATGCAAAGGTCTAAAACAGTTTTAATATTTTGATGTCACCTTATAGGCGAGGAACCGCCAATATTGAAAGCTCCTTAATTAAGCTCAACAAATTTTTTACTAAAAAGGTTAACACTTACTATATGAATAATATTTGCTTGACCGAAAATATTTTAAATAAAATATATATTAATAAATTTCCATAATTTTGATCAATTTCATTCATACTTTTGTGCGAAATTATATATTCATTAAGAAAAAATATGACCAATGATTTATAGCAGGAAAAGTTTCAATGGTGTGATAGGACTCTTCGATTTCTAACGGTTTTTATATTTCTCCAAAGAGTAAGTGTGAGAGATTTATGGTTCAGGTTGAAACCTTGTATGAGTTTGACGTTTTCTATTTCCTACAAATACATGCCAACCAAGCAAATAATGTTGTAACTTTATGAGAGCGAACTTTTATGATTGTATAAATTTTGATTGGTTAATTTCTTTTATCTACAACTGTCATATAACGGGTACGATTTGACACTAGTTTGAATGTCATAATGACATATATTACCACACTAGTGCGTTTTTGAATACATTACCGCACTAGTGCGGTAATAAGAATCTAGAAAAATATTAATACCAGAATTAAATGTTCAAAATAACACTGGTAGCTGCATTTTTAATTTCCGAAAGGCGCTTGAACTCATTTCGATGACATCGCTAATTAATTTTATTTTCACAGCTTTGTTTGTCTTTGTTGCTATGGTTACAAAATATGATACACAGTACCTTATGTTTGTAGTCGAAATTATTAAAAATGCGTTGGATTGAATTTTTTTCAAAATTTTATGATATGGGTACTGTTAATAATACTAATAGATAGTTGTAGATAAAATTTTGTACGTAACACGTGTGATAGTAATTATTAACGCAC
>CAJUYI010005285.1:0-16060 GCA_910591695.1 Galerucella pusilla
AAAATATTGTGGTTTAATTTCCCAAGAAATTAAAAAAAGAATGAATATGGTATATAAGGCAAAGTACTATTATGAATTCTGAAATAAATGAGTTATAGTACATTTCATGTTAATTTTAAATTGTTTCATAGATTTTGTTAAAATTTTGGTCGGCATCAAAACCAAAACAGAAAAAAAAAACACTATATCCGAATATTATTTAATGTTATGAATGTATGTCAGTGTTTGTATAATTTCTGGCTCTAAATGCGAGATAGCCCATAAACTTTATCATTAGTTTTAATATTTTCACCCATATTGATAATGCTATCGCCTACTTTTACTTGGAATGCCTTCAAATAAAAATAATTAAGATAGGAGGTAAAAAATTTATGTTGAAATGGTGATAAAGCAAATTACTGACAAATTATTTTACATAGATAGGCAAACCACTATTATTCATGTATTTTCAACATATTGATAAATTCAAGCCGGATGTCACAGATTTGCTTATTATACAGGGCTTTTTATTGGACCGAAAAATTTTTAAAATTACTATCTTTTATCAAGTACATCTTTTTATCCAATTTGAAATGTAGCCACGCCCTATATATCTGATGATATATCACCTAATACACTTTTATTTGCAAAAAATACATTGCTACATTACAAATATCTTAATAATGAGAAAAAAATCTGAAAATAAAAAAAAATATAAATGTTTCCAACTAACAAAAATCATACATTAATTGAAACAAATATTTACCCATCTCCAATTTGCAGATAACTTACTAGAAAATTCCTTTGGGTAGGTATTTTATTAACTTCTACCATGGAGACACACCCAATAAAACTTCATTGCGCCCTGTACTAAACTACCTACTTTTCAAAATGCATCATTTTCAAAAATTTACCATCATTATGGAAATGGGAAATCACCTGGGCACATTATACATAATAATAACTACAGTATTTTCAAAATATCTAAATTGTTTTATCTAATTTCATTTTTAGAATGTAAAAATTATAAAGGAAATAATTATCCATGATCATAAATTTATTTACTTCAATTTTATGGTATAAATAAAAATTTGTACGGTATAGAATTAAAAATACTCTATTAATACTATTCATATCACAAAAACTGTTTATGTATTTCACGTCCGAAAATATATTCTTATCACTTATACTAAAAATAACAGAATTTTTTTCTTGTTCTTGTCAAAACAGTCAGAAAAAAAAACATTATTTATAAAATATTAAACAAAAAACTGCCATATAAAACTAGTTATACCGGCAAAAATAAATCAATACGAAAAACTAAAACTCACCATGCTTTGACTCGAATTAAAACTTCTCCCTCGTTTAAGGATGGCTCTGGTTTTTTCAGAATCTTCACAGATTTCAAACCACCAAACCCAGTTAAAACCACAGCTCGCATCTCCTTCGGGGCCTCTTTTTCATTCTCGGCAACAGGTTCTACTTCCCCGTTCCCATTCTCCTTCAATTCTTTTGTGTCTTCGCCGGCAACATCGATTTTTTCAGCTTTCGCTTCTTCAGTGGTAGTAGCGTTATTAGTTGTTGCTTCTTGCTCAGACATTGTAAAAATTTTAATTCACACGCGAACGCTAAGAACTTTATTTTATGCCACACGTTACAATAGCCAGTCTGCTGCAGTCGAAGCTTAGTTCTTCGCGTACAAATGGCAATTGGCAAATGTAACAGGTGCTCTCTGTCTGGCCTCGACTGGGCTCTAATCTATAGGGCGCGTCTTGCGGATGCGCAGGCCCCAATAAAAATAAAACAACCCCATGCGTCCCGAACCAAAAGTCGTTTTTCGTGGGAGTGCGTTTGGCAAAACCGAGCAGGCCCGTACTTGGACTGTTTTTAAGCTTTAAAAATATAAATTTCATTCACATTCATAAAATGATTGATGAAACGTCTTCAGAGTAACACAGATTGGTGTAAGCAGCTCTAAGAGAATGGGTAAAAGTGGAGTAGCCGGAATTATAAAGCTAAACCAAAGGATATATTCCAATAAGGATCAGATGCAACCTTCTCAGAAAACCAAGCTGTACTAGATTCCAGAGTTCAATTCTAAACTAGTATTATTTCAGTAAATAAAGCAAAAAAGTTAACATAAATTACGCCCTATTTTCATCTTCCGGTTGGAAGATGCATTTGGTACCTCATTAAACATGAGACAAAGTTCTGCATGAAAACGCGTGCGAGGGCGAGGAAAATGGCCCCAAAAGACCAGAAAAATAGGTTTTCAGTCAATATCTCCTAAAATATGGCAGTTAGAGATTTTTAGTTCAGATAAAAATTAAAGTTCAGTTAATTTTCTACAAAAATGGTCCTTATGATTTTTCTCGAAAATTTGACCGATTTCGAGAAAAACGGCACCAAGCGCACCTCGAATAATGAGCTTCTGTGCTATATGCCGGAGAGCACAGTCCGTGTATTTACACATCAGCGGGGGGACAAATTATTCAATAACTTTGTGAAAAATGCATATTTTCTCATGATTCAAAATTCAGGTGAAAGGGGAATTCTGCTGCTATCATACCCTGTGAATTGAGTCACGTTTGACCCTTTTGGCCCTATCGGAACACGGGTCAAACTTTCTGCTCCCCGGCAATTTTGACCTCGCCAGGAATTTGTTCCTATTTTTTTTGTATTGCACTAATTTACTCAAAATTTCCTTGATTATGGGTCCTCATAAGGTCCTTTGTCATCCCTGAAATTTGTATACCCTAATTTTTTTTAATTTTCATTTAATCGTTGTTTATTGAATCCCAAATTTTTGCTGTTTTTGGATCGCGGGGAAATTTTGTGAACAACCATCAATTAAAAATTTATACATGGTCCGATTGGTCTCTATGATACATCATTTGAAAGCTAAGAATGTCTACCTTTCGATTGTGTAATTACTTTTTTTGACGAAGTCGTCCATTTTTCAATAAAATTAGAAAACGCGGGCTCAAGGAAAAAACGCACTTTTTTTTGGTGGTTTTTTTCTCTCTGCTCTTTATTTCTAAAATTTTAACACCTTAACTAGTGTAATGGGGGAATTCCCACCTTTCCATCGATGTATATAAGTCATACCTTTGATACCCCGGGGAAAAGCCAGTATATCTAAATGTATACGCTATAATTTATTACTTTCGTTCCTCCGTCGTTCGCCGCGCGTGTGCTCTACGTGGCGCTCGTGTCGTCTGCTCATCTATTTGTGGTTCGTGTGAGTCACGCCAGTGTTCGAATTATAAAGACAGCGATAATATGTTATCCCAAGAGGTAGAATTAGAGGAAACTGTAGACTCAGAAGAAGTTGTTGACGGGGTAGAGCTAGAGGGAGCTCTAGACCCAGAATAAGTTCTTGACCAAGAATCAGATGATGACTGGTGATGAACAGATTTATGTCATAATTGCAATGTATTTTTATATACTTTTTTCATCAATTCACGAACAATTAACTTGCGAATCTCTTGTACTTTTGTTAAAAATTTTTTATGTAATATTTTAGTCTATAATGTATTATTCTTGTATCATTATATTAGGTTGTCCCGTTGATAAATAAATAAATAAAAATATATTTTTCTATAATAAATGAAACATGGAGAACGTTTATAACTCGTTATTTCAAAAACCTCAATCAGTCTGGTTGCAAAAAAATTTGCAAAAATTTGCGGAGAATCTGCAAGAAATTGTTGCTGAGTATTATGGGTAAATATTCTTCACTCTTGAGGCATTTTCAGTTTTCCTTACCAAAAGCCTAATGAACTTAAAAGTGTCTGGTTACAGGGTTTCTCATTTATGGCACCGAGGATTTTCCCAATCTGTAAAATGTTGTGGCGCCATCTACTATTGTTTCCACAATTCAAAACATTGAAAATAATGGATTTCCAACACCCCCCAGCTCAAATTTTGTACAAAACTTGCATATTTCACAAGTCTCAAAATTTCCGGTATTTCAACCCGATTTTTTCGCAGAAAATATTTATGTTGCGAAAAAAATCATGGGGACCATTTTTGTAGAAAATGACCTGAACTTCAATTTTTATCAGAACCGAAAATCTCTAACTGCCATATTTAGGAGATATTGACTGAAAACCTATTTTTCCGGTCTTTTGGCAAGTTGGTGGCGCAGAATTACTAGAGTAGTTGAAATCTCCACAGGTTAGAGACAGAGGCGAATCAGTTCCAGAAGACTAAATATACGGTGAACCTAATTATTCTCAGGGTTGTATGCTAACGGGTGTCGATTCTGTCACCTAGAGGTGGAAACTGCAGAAGGCATACCATACCAATGCGACTCCCTGACGAGCGCGTGGTTTCTTGTACTCGATGATGAGAAGCAGTCTCGAGGAAGTCGGGCTGGAGAATGAAATCAAAATTTCTAGATGGCTACAATAGTGGAAAAAAGCTAAAAGGAATCTAGGTACAGGTAAAATTGGGAGGTAGGGTGAAAATAAATCTCGTATACGTATACGTATAATAAACTATAATAAATAAAATTTACGAATATCTACAAATTGCCCCTGTTACTTAATACACTAAAATCGATTTTAACATAATAGTGATGCAAAAAATTACATTTTACACAATGTAAATATAAATATTTGATTGGAACCATATTCTATATTTCAACATAATTAGTCGAAAGTATGAGCAATATTTTTCATGTCTCTTTTCAACTATCTACTCTTTCTAAGTATTAGTATTAGTTTATGTAGACTGTAATTATTGATAAAAATGATAAAAATTAACACATGGTTTGTTCCAACAAGCTTTAGAATTAGATCGGAATTTGCGTAAATTAAAAATAGTTCTGAACTAGTTTGTAAATAATCGAACTATACTAGAACTAGTTCAAGAACGGTGGTTGGTGAAACTAATTCCGTCTCCCGAGTAATACCAAAGAATACACCAGCTTATCAAGAAGCGAAGCCCGACGCAATATCCTTGATGTTTTGGTAACAAAAATTTATGACCTTGAAAAACCGATGTTGACAGATAACTTATTAAATACACAGATAAAATGATCAAATTTCCAAATATCTTTGATATAATTGGTTGACAAAATGAAGTATGACAACTATCTTATTATAAAAATGGTTCCTTTCAGACATGCGCATATAAAAAAGGATCGGAAGCTTCGCTTCTTGTTAAACTGGTGTACTCTTTGGTAATACGAAAGTGCACGCGAAAATGTCATGAACTAGTGACAAAAGTAGACATCTTGTTTGGAACAAACCTAAATGACATAATGTATGTGACTTTGGTACACTTTCTATTATATGTCCCAATCTAAATGAAACAGGAACTATGCAATTACATCTAATGTTAAACTTTACCTCTTAGAATAACTGAAAAGCATTTACTTGGATATATAATTTTCGACGAAATATTAATTTACGTTATCAACATGGCAATTAAAACAAAATAAACAAAAATCGAGCTACTGAACCATTCGACAGTTAACAAAGTATGAATAAGGGCCAACTGTTTCTTCTTCCATAAGTGAAACTTTATTCATTAAGTAAAACTTGGTGTAATTCAACTGCACCGTGTCTTATTTCGCTAAGTCGACTAAAGACAGGATGTGGACAGGCGGACAGGGATTTTGATTTTGGTAAAAATTGAAATGTGACATTAAATTCTGGTAATGAGAATGACAATTATATGAAAAATATAAACAATATGAAATATTATCAAGTAAATGAAGAGATGCGTCTCCCAGTGATTTATGCCCAGTGTTCATGGATAAAACTAGAAAGGATGTGCGTGCCTAGCCGCGGCCCTAATTTCGGATAGGGTGTTGTAAGAATCTTGTCCGGGAATTATATCCTTGGGAACTCCAAATTCAATTAATTCCATCTCGAATAGCCATTATTAAATCCATTTTTTCTGATTTTATAAACTAACATCTCTATATTTTGATAGTTTGGTCTGTCAAGTGCCAAGACATAAACCTCACTTTTACATAAGTGGGACTTGAGTAGAACTTACACTTCGACTAACGTTAAGAACGACTTACGACGCGGTGCAGTCCAACATATTTCCTAAGTCTTACTTAAATGCTCAAGTAGCATCGGTGCAGTTGGCACTAAATCTAAGAAGAAGTTGTTAACTATAAATGGACATTTAATTTTTGATGTAGACGCTTCTCAGTTTTACATCAGCGGTATCAATTTATAAACCACTCGAATAAATAATATATTGTGTTCCAGTGTTCAGGCGATTATTAAACTGCAGTTTAAATAGATCATAAACTATACAAATCAATATAATAACTAACGATCACGATAAGTCGAAGTCGTATCATCAGTACGAAATATTTTACTATTCAATTAATTTGAAATGTTTTCTTAATGTTAAAAGGATTATTTAAAAAGTATTTCTAAATTTAAAAGTTGTCATTTATTCATTACTATAGTTTCCGATATCTAAAGATATTCCACGATAGTCGTTACCAGTGGCGGAGTAATCAGTAGGGGGCAACGTATTGTCAGTATTAAATATTTTTTATATTGAAATAAATTGTTTTTTTTTGACTTTTGTATTAATGTGAATAATTGGAATAAAAAAGTGACGGGAACCTCCAAAAATTATTAAGAGTAGTGTCATGAAAATTATAGAATCCGGCCACTGGTTGTTACTAGATTTGAATAGGGAAGTTCAGTTCAACTGGTTTTTATGACAAGAATGACAGTTGATGTCTACCATTCAAAACATAAGATTTTTGAAGGTTTTTAATCATTGCTTTATTGAAATAATGAAGACACCCCCGAAGCGTAAATATTGGAATTTAAAATAAAGTTTTTACTGAAAACTCAACGCATCGGTTGCCAATATTGTTAGGAACTTTTGTTTCTGTCATTCTGTCATTAGTTATGTCAGATGTCAGCTTTATTTGTTTTTGTTATTTGTTGACAGAATTAAAATGATGAATTGCCAAAAGTTCCTAGAATTATTAGCCACCGATACGTTGAGAATTCAGCAAATTAACACGTTAAGTGCCGCCATGATAAAAAAAATCGGGTCCTAATGGCCGGACGAGTTTTTTCGGGACATAAGTCTACCACAAGCCAAAACATTTAAGAATCTATCCCAATATAGTTCACATTGATTCGGTGGGACAGTATTATCCACCGAGGCCAGAAGCATAATTTGGTATGGTGCCTTACATAGACCCACCACGGCCCCTCACAAATATTTTGATGTCAAAAAATGGTGGGCTTCTTACACCCTCCACGGCACTTTACGTGTTAAAATTAAATTTCAAGACTTAATCTTCAATCTTATGTTTTCAAACGAGAGCTTATTTTCCCGACATATTCCAACGTTGCCAAATTTAGTAGTAACATAACAATATTGAAATAAATATGTAAATATCAGAAAATAAGAAATAGAAAACTAAAAAAAACCCAGGCCCAAACCCGGTTGATCAAAGTGTAACTATGTATAGAAATATCAGAAAATAAGAAATAAAAAAAACCCCAGGTCCTAATCGGGTTTCAAACCAACGACCTCTGAGTTGTAAGCTCAATACCCTACCAACTGAATAGAAGGTTGAAGGCTGCTTGGACGCATGCTCACTTCAACTACTAAATTTGACGTGGTGGGTGGAATATGTCGGGAAAATAAGCTCTCGTTGTATTCAATGGTAAACATCAACTGTCATACTTGTCATAAAAAACACTTTTTGTTGGTAACCTTACACCGAACTCCTCTATTGGTGTGGAATCATTAGGAATATTCCAAAGCGCTACACTTGCCATACTTGGTTATGTTAATGTTGATCTTAAATCACATCACAGAACAGTCAGTTTGTCTCAACTATCAGGTAATCCGCATGAGCACAGCTACCACTTTACAAATTACCTTGCCACGGAATATTCTAACAATCGGAAGGGTCGCTTGCCATAGAACAATAAGTACGCGCAGCTTTTGTGCGCAGTGACAGTCTGTCAAAAATAGCATCACATTTCGACGTTGCCTAGATTGTTGTTTGTGTTCATGTCGTTAGGAAGATGTTGCCAGCTCTAATCTTAGGATCACAAATTTGCAGTGTCATTTAAATTTCTGTCTGACATAGATCAAAAGAGCCAACGGAGAGAGACCCTTCCGATTGTTAAAGTATTCCGTGACTTTGCTGAGCTCTCCTAAAATCTGACATGTTCAACTGACAACGTTTATTGAGCTGGTTTAGAGTTAAGAATTGGTTTATTTAAATCCGCAGTCAAGCTTTGATTGTACAACCAACCCTTGTCCTTGAAAGTTACTGTAAATGGAAGGAAGGACTTTGGCCCGCACTTATAAACAAGACGTGAGGATGAGCACGGCCTTGAGCATCAGTTTCTGACACATTTTACATGTATAATGTGTCAAAAACTGATGCTCAAGAGCGTGCTCAGCCTCAAGTCTTGTTTATAAGTACGGGCATTTGATGACAACGTATAAGTGTAGATTTGCTTTTATAGCGGCAAATTAATGTATTTTCCAATATAATTCCCGGTGAATTGAAGAGATCAAAAATATTAAATAGAAGCTAAGATTTGTTTTCAGTACCGGGAAAAATTGCGAAATATAATTGAGTATTAAAAAAATTTTGTTTACAATTCGATATGAAGCAATCACAAGTTTCATAAAAAAAAAGTTAATAAAAAACTACAGTAATGTAAGTATTGCAATAAAATTATTAGAAACAGTATATTTTAAGGTTGCCACTTAATATTATTATTAACCGATAACTGTTTTGCTTTTAAAATTTGGTTACTAAGGGAGGACATTGGATATAAGTTTGTTGTTATCTTTTATGAAAGTGTTTGCAAGTGGCCACCTCGATAATAAAATAATATATTTACAAAAACCTTGCAAATTCCAATAGACTTTTGATCACAAATATCACGCAGTAAAAATTGTCCAAAAATAAAATGACGTGTCTTTGCAATCGATTTTTTTTTAATAGTCACTCGCCATTTTGATTTCTACGTTCCTCAACTAATGTATGAACTTTTCGATTCGAAAGTCTTTTATTTGGAGGCAATTCTTTGTCTAAATCGCCATCGATTAAAAGTCGCTTGCCTAAAACCCTATTGTTGTTTACCAATTTATTTATATCTTTCAGATCCTGTAACGAAAAATATAATAATCAGTTTCATCTTAATGTAGGTAATAAATCTTACCTTTGAGGGACTGCGATTGAAAACGTAATTGAAACTATCACTTGAACCGGTCGACGGACTTTCGAATCTGCGTACAAAGACGTTTCCCACGACTTGAACACTCGACGATGTCAAATCTCTTTTCACTGCTGGAAGTGGACTAAGCAACAAATTTTTTCTCTGAAATGAAAATTAAAGTACATCAAACAAAAATACCCTGCGTCCCATTATATTTTCCGGCTTTTCAAGAGCTTATAACTATTAAACGAATAAAGACGGATCTCATTGAAATACTTCAAAATTATACAAGTTTTGTTTAGATCACAAATTCTGTAAGCCTAAGGGCGGTATTACATTATCGAAGATTTGATAAGAAATATTTATTGAATAGTTTTTTAAATGTAATACCTACATTTTATGAAATATTTTTATCAAATCTTTGATAGTGTAATACCGCCCTAACCATGTAAATGCAAAAGTGGAGATGGTATGTAACTTTCTTATAAAAAGTCGACATTTATTTCTTCTGAACGTCAAAGGTTGAAAATATTATCTAGTTTTAATCCTTACAATTTTTTTGTCAGCTCCTTTGTTTGCTTATTTACTGTTATACATATTCCGAATGCTAGTTTTTTATTTAATTGCGAATGATATTTCTATTTCACTGTTGGTCGGTAAAAGTATCTTATGTATATATTTTGAAAAAAAAAAATCGGATTTTAGTTTATATTCTTTGAATAATGTACTGTTTTATTGTTATGAGTAATAAAGTTGTTTTTATTCACTATTTTTTTATTTAAGACGAACTGTGTCTATAATGTCTTCACGTCGTGAGGGCGTCACAAAATGACTAAATAATGACGTCGTGTGGACATCTTTTGGTTGCTTGGGGACTTTCACTTTCAGTTAACCAAAAAGCAAAATGACATTTTTCTTTCTAGGTTAGTCGGAAAAAAACTATTGTGAAGTATTTCAAATGAAACCTTATGTATCTAGTCAAGCAGCCATTAAAGCACTGAGCTCTTGTGTAATGAGTTCCTAAATGGTATGGGAATGCCTAAACAAACTCAAATTGTCTGATTCGATTTTACAACCTGTTTGACTCTGTGATAGAGTTCTTGGAAACTAAAGATACAGAACTGCGCAACAAGCTAATAACATCAAAGAATGATATAGCTTACATGACAGACCAGTATAAATTGTTCAACGACATGAACCTCCAACTGCAAGGCGATGAACTAAATTTAATTTAAACAAAAAATGTCGTTGCAGCTTTTGCAACCAAACTGCTTCTGCACAAAAAGAATATGGGCAGACGTGAGTTTCACAATTTTCCGAATTTATCAGTATCCTGCAGTAACGACGACTTGTTTGCCTACTGCCAACATTTGGAAAACCTCCACATTGACTTCACCGAACGATACCAGGACATTTTAAACTTGGAAATACCAGACTGGGTGTTGGATCCGTTTTCAAATGTCAACACAGCAATGTCACCTCAGCTGGAAGAAGAACTTATAGAATTGACAACAAACGAAGAAATAAAAAAAAAGTTCAAAAATTGATATCAAGAATTTCGGCTACAAAAACCGATCCCGCAATTGTACCCTGGATTGTGGTCAATTGTTCAACGATTTTTGATAGCATTCCCATCGTCATATTTGTGTGAACGTGGATTTAGTGCTGTGGCAACGCTGCTTACTAAAAAGAGAAATCGTTTGCGTGTTACCGAACGTGGCGACTTGCGGCTGTTTTTGAGTAAATTGGGACCTGATATCAAAAACCTTATTGAACAGCACCAGATTCAACCTTCACATTAGTTTTTATATGAGAATTGATTATGTTTGTTTTATTTTCAATAAAAGATACTCTCTCCGAATACTATAAAGTTGCGTTTCAATGATCAGTTATAAGTACTTAGCGGTTTTTAAGTATGTTTAAAAAGGGGGGCGTTAAAAAATAATTTATTCTTAAAGTGGGCAGAAGACAAAAAAAGATTGGGACCCTATGATCTAGATGAAAGATCAAAGACTCTTCTGGGAGACTACAACCTGTTGAGATCAAATGAAGAGTTTTAACAGGGATCCTAACGTGACATTGTCGCCTGAATGGGCACCTGAGAAAGCTCAAAATAGTGGAGGAAGAAAAATGCAGATTTTGTGGCATGGAAGAAGAAACCTCCATCCACATACTTTCCAACTGAACAGCACTTCAGAATCCTAGAGCACAGCGCCTGGGAGATTACTGGATAGAAGAGGAACATTTACCTAAGTTGAAGCCTGCAGACATCCTAAAATTCCTCCGGGAAATAGAACTAAAGGAGCTACTAGTTTCTGAGACTCTCCTCAGAAACTAAGAAGAAGTGAGGGGGCACAATAGATCTTTTAGGTCTCAGTGAATGTCACCCCAAAATACATACATCTGCCTTTATTAATTCAAAGTTATAGGTAAGCTTTTGAAAAACCTGAAAATATAATAGGACACCCGGTATATATAACAATTCATGATTTTATTGATAATTTTGCAAATATTTAATGAATTTTTAATTCGAATTGTGATTTTAAGGTTAGAGAAACTTCCAAATTGAAATAATAGTGATTTAAATGATTACCTGTCCTGGATTTCTGAACTGGCTTACAAACTTTCGCATCACTTCAACGTATACAGAATTGTAGAATTTTATCAAGTCGCTACGATCCTCAGGAATGGTTCCACCGTCTATAAATTTATATATAAATACCCAGGATACAGAATATAAAATTAAACAAAATTTGCAAAAACCAAGATAAACACTAGCCAACATATTACCTTCATTAGTAATTTGCCTTGTAATTAAAACATGTCTATAGACATCACTGCTGCTTTGCGGCTGATCCCTGTAAAACTTCATAATATCTTGAAACTTTAAATCCGAATTGGTTAATTTGCAAACAACATAAACGGCACACATCAACAATTGATCCAAATGTCGATCTCGGATTAAATCACTATTTTGAATCGAATGTTCGAAAGCAGTCCAAATTTTTTGTTTCACTTCTGTATCTGTTAAGCCCAGTCTTATGCACAGATGCTCCATGCGAATACCGGCTAAGCTGTAAAACTAAAAATTTCTAGTTGATTGCAGTGAAAATTTCTAATTATTGACAATGTACTTTACAATTTGCCAATTTTTTCACCAACCACATGATAATATTTTGAAGTTTAAGTGCTGCAATAAATTTGTTGTAAAATGTTTAAGGTCCATTCAGAGTAGATCATATCCTTGATAATATGTGGAATAAAAATTTTTTTCATCACATTCTTTCAATATTATAGTTTACTAAGAATGAGATCCTGTGAAGTGCACGATCCAGAAACATTAAATTAAGAAATTTAAAAAAGATTATGGTTTAATTTCCAAAAATAATTAACAAAAAGAATAATTAATACACCACAATTCACTATATTTATAAATGTATATTATACTGCTCGCTTTTTGTACCTTTTTACTTTTATTTTGTCATTAAAATACCTACAAAGTATATGAAAAAGACTAAAAGTCTTTTTGGTAATTCATAGGACGGCCGGTATCGGTATATTAATCATAGATATGATAAACTATTCTTATTCAACAGGTGACTAACAAGTACATTTAACTAATAGCTAAATTTAGTAGATGCCATTATTCAGTAGCGGTTCAACTTTCGGTTCGGTCGGTTCGTAGTGCGTGGTTAAAATTAATTTTATTTTTTTGAGTTCGTTTATCGTGAAGTGTAGTGTAGTGTAGTGTAGTGTACCCACATGGAAGGCGTGGATTAGAGCTAGATACATTCTTCTAATGGGGTAATTTTCTATTTTTTTGTATACTTTTAATTTTAAACGACCATTTCTTTATTTGGGTTTTCTAAATTAATTTGATTATCAGTATTGATATTTTAGTTATTTATAATCCATTTTTCTATTCTTTCAATGTTTTTTTTTAAACAAAATACTCAAAAGCCGGCCGGTGAATATTCCTATGACAAATAATTATTCTTATATAAGAGGTGAATCATATTACTAACTCTTATTGAGGCTGCTTTGGGGAATATTTAATGAAAATATTTTTTGTATCTGGTTTTCGAAATAGATACATTCTTCTAATGGGGTAATTTTTTATTTTTTTCCATACTTTTAATTTTAAAAGACTATTTCTTTAGTTTTTGTTTTTTAAATTAATTTGATGATCATTGTTGCTATTTTAGTCATTTATAATCTATTTTTGTATTCTTTTAATATTTTTTTCAACAAAATACCCGGCCGGTCAATATTCCTATGACAAATAATTATTCTTATATAAGAGGTGAATCATATTGCTTCCTCTTATTGAAGCTGCTTTGGGGGAATATTAAATGAAAATTTCATTTGTATCTGGTGTTTGAAATTTATTTTATTTTTTGTTTCAAGGAATCTGGAGTGTACGTGAATGGTGTGCCTATATGGGATCCAGGGATTAGAGCTTAACACATTCTTCTAGAGGGGTAGGTTTCTATTTTATTTATTGGTAGTTATTAGCATTAAATAAATACATTCTTTTCATTTTTTATCCCTTATAAATAATTTTTTACAGTAAACTATTGATTTTTAATATAAAAAAGAATGGTACAATTGTGTATTTGGTTTTAATTTGCTTATATGCATTTTAAAATTAATTTGATTATCAAAATTGGAATATTTTGTTCATTTAAAATCCATTTTTGTATTCTTTTATTGTTTTTTTATACCCAAATATTCCAAAATATAAAAAGACGGCTGATAAATATTCCTATACATGACAAATAAGGGTTCTTATATAAGAAGTGAGTCATGAGATCCTGTACTCGATTTTAATGTAGTTTAAAAAAAAATTTCGTTGAATTTTTGTCAACGGATTTCTGTAAAACCCTCAACTATTTTTGCAAATTACTTATCATTTTTATGGTAACTTTTCAATAATTATCTATTTTTTGTTTCAGGTAACATAAAATATATGTCTATCCCAACAAAGTGAGTACATTTTGAATTTCTATCATGCATCATCTATATTTGTAAAATGTATACCCCTATTGTTTCGAACCAACATTTTTTTACAGTGACAGTGTGAAAAGTGAAGTGTGAAAAGTGAAAAACCAGGTAAGTAATGTCATAATTTGAAATATTATTTGTATATTATACTACTTTTCTTTGCAGGTTCTTCTTTCAAAAGACATAGATATGTTGTTGCTCCATAGGTGAGCTGTGTCATTCCATATACTTTACAAAACTACTATCCAGCCTTTTACAAGTTGGTGCCTTTTTTCCAAAAGAAATGGGTGAGTTATGTTGCTCCGGTTTCCTGATCCTGATTTTTGTTGAATTTTTTTAATTTTGTTTGATTTTATGTTCCAGAAATTGCTGCTTATTTTTTACAGGTCCCATTGGTTCCATCGAATTTTCGTTGAATTTTTTAATTTTGTTTGATTTTCTGTTGCAGAAATGGTTGCCCAGTAGGTCTGTCGTGAATGCCAACATATGCAAAGTTTTGTAAGTTTTTTCCTAACACTATTTTTTATCAAGTTTTTGGTGAATTTTTTAAATTTTGTTTGATTTTCTGTTCCAGATTAATTAATATTTATTTTCGACTTTTCAGTTTGAAGCAACAGAACTTTTTTTTCAGCATTAACAAGTTTTAATTTGCCTTGTATTATGTTGTTTGGTATTTGCATGTTTTTCTTAACTGGGTTTAAAATTTAGATGATCAAGCTTGGTTGTTGTAGGGGCAGGTAAAGTAGTGGTGATTTTAGATAATTATTATTTTCAATTTTATATGTAAATATATTGTATGCTGTAATTTGTGTAAAAAGATTTGTTTCACTCATTATTTTCTTATACCAATGTTCTCATTTTTCTGTACTTGTAAAAAAATGTATTTAATCCTGTATGTAAATTTTTATAACTGCACTTTGCTGGTAAAGACAAACTTCTAGCAGGGTGCAGCCGGTGGAAGCCTTTAGTTTGTGATGTCTTCCCCCGGTGGGGAATATTTTCCATCGGTTGTGAATATATTTCAACCGGTTGATTATATTTTCTACTGGCTGTGACATCGTCCAGCCATCAGAGAAAAACCTCCATCTACAAGGAGCAACTTCCAGTCACGATTACCTATACACTGTGGTTCGAAATAAAGGAGTAAGTTTTTTAATTGAAAATATTTTTTTTATTTTTTGGTCGAATACCATTTTTTTCACAAATAACATTTCAACAAATAACACATTTATGAAATCAGTTTTAAAACTTGAAGAAAAAAAAAATATATATATATATATAATCACAGTTTATACAGGGTGGAACACTATGAACGAACTATTCTCTGGCGTCTTAACGGCAAATAAAATTAGAAAAAATAAGACGTAGAATTAAGTACTTAGGACTATAATTTAAAAATATTTTGGAATATACAGGGTCCTCCAAAAAAGCGTGCCGTATCAAAGTTAGGTTCCTTTAAATGGAACACCCTGTATTTTATCACATTTTTGAATTGTACTATTAAAAATAATGTAATTTCATTAACATTTCCCTATACCTATCTAGTTCAGTTTCCAGGATAAATCGATTTTACATAATTTGTAGACCCTCCGAAAAAATACAATAACTTCAAAATAAAAACGAATAACCACATTTGCTTTACACCATCTCACTAGAAGCTTTTAACATTCTGTTTCCAATATTTACTGGTATGCTATCATATACAGGGTGTTTTTAATATGACAGTATAACACTAACCATTTAATACATGCATTTCTGGCTTAATTTAAATGGAACACCCAGTATCTGTTGAGTCTGTTAAACGTGGGAATTTATTACCTTTCAGTTGGTATTAGGGTTGCCTATATCTAACTCTGATAGTTCTCGAGAAATTTTAAATTTGTTTTTTA
>CAJUYI010005286.1:4558-16057 GCA_910591695.1 Galerucella pusilla
TAAGAATTTTCAAAAAAAAATCACAACATTCTTTTTATTACTGTGATACCATATATCGATGTCACCCATTCAAATTTTGCACAAAGGTTGATAATATAATAGTCTTTCGTATTCCATTTCCAAAATTCGCTGACAATATTTTAAGAAGTACAGATGAGTGAAGTGACTACATTATTTCAAACATTGGGGTTACTTTTTGGGGGTCAATTATTAGGAACTTGAAAATAAATTATTGCCAGTTATATTTTATATAATTTTCAAATAGATAATTTCAAAAATATTAAAAAAAAATTTACACAAAAGCTATAAGAATTCCGTGTTTTCTTGAAATAAAAATATCAGATTTGGAAAAATAATAAAAGAATTTAGTTTTCTCAGGTTTTAAGCTAACCTCGAATGCCATTGTTCTTTTTATCGTCCATATTATTGTTTAGTTATCGCTAAATATAAAACTGAAGGTGTGTCATAAATTTTGATAGGTGAAATATTTGGCCGTTCGCCCACCTTAACTATGTGTAACTCGTTTGGCAAAAAGCTATCGGTTTTAATGCCAATCTTATTTTATTAAATAGAATATTCAAAAGAAATGTTTTGATCGAACTTTTCACTTTACAGATAAATACAATGAATCATCCATATTGGCGATAAAAATTATAATACCTTAAAGCAGATTTTATATTATTATTATCGTTTATAAAATACACAAACTTCCAGTGATCTGGTTTGTTGTTTTTATTATGTAAGACACTCGGCAATTTTTGCATTATCTAATCTTATTTGGTGTCACTAAAATTTGCAATTTATAGTACCTAGACACAACAAACATTCTACAACGGATATATATGTCATATCAGTAACATGAGTGGGTATTATTTGAAAAAATTTGCAAAAAATATTGGAAAATGGTTGCCAGACGCACGTACGGCACTAAATGGAGACTTAGACCCAGCATGGTACACTGGCTGTACAAAATAGGGCTGTACAACGGAGACCTTAGATGCAGAAGATGCAAAAAGATGTGAAACAGCTCTGCATATACTATGCAACTGTGAGTCGCTGGACCACGGAATGGCTGAATAGGTTGTAGTCAGAACACTAGGAGTATCCACAATAAGCCCAGGAGGCTGAGGTGGTACCGGCGAAGAAAAAAAAAACATGAGGGTATTATTTGAAAAAAATTGCAAAAAACTACCTAATTACAGTATTTTCTTACACTTGATTTAAATATAAATAGTTGAGGGGGCTAAAATGTTAAAAAAAGTCAACTTGAAATTTAAATTTGACATGTTTCTATGGAAAACAAAAAATTGGTAATAATTACCATGCAATAAACTCAACTAAAAATAAACAGAGTAATTGGAATACAAAGTGAAGTCATTGTTTAAAAATAATAATCACCTTGATACATTAGCGAAAGACAAATAATTATTTATTCTTGACAGATTGAATTGGAAAAATTTCACTCTCTTTTCTTAAAGATGGTTGGAAGGTCGATTACGTAAGGAATGTGGGTAGGTGTATGAATTAAGAGAATTTATTTTGATAGTACCAGAATGGAGCTTCTGAAAATAACCAATCACTCAGAAAAAAAAGCTATAAATTTGTGGCGGCACTTGTGTTATATTTAGTTCAATTTTAATTACAAGTGGTCTAAAATGTATAGATACTTTTCATACACAAACTCACAGTAGTTTTTCGTGGGAAATTCTAACTTTTTTATTCGGTAATGAGTTTTTTATTGACTTGATCATAGATTGCTTTCAGAAATAATGAAGAAATATATTTATTTTTATTTTTCGTCGACCTATATTTGTGTGACATTCATTGAGACAATTTCTGGATATAAAAAATGGATTATTTTTGAAGAAAAGTATTTTTCGACAGCAGAAAATTTTCTTACAACATTAATAAATCCAAATATCTGAAACTAATTAAATTTTTGGAAAAAAAATGTGAAAAAATAGGCTATCAATTTGCAAACTCGACTATAGTAGACAATGATGCGTTGGCATTATTTTATTTATTTTAAATTGAAATTTTTAGAGAGCTAAACACGGACAATTTTATTAAAATTTTACCAGGTATATCCTGCGACATATAAAATGAAAAGGACTCAAAAATGTATTTTTTATAACTTTAAAAAAATTAATAGACTCAAAATAAAGTATTTATGAAATTATATTTATTATCCTGGAAATTCCAATCAGGATGTAAGTTGAAAAATTTGATTCGATTCAAGGATTCAAATTTCATTCGATATAATCATTATAAATATTTTAATACCGTTGATAAAAATTAGATGAACCTGTATTTTCAACCGATACAATGTTGAAAGATAAGATAAGGAAATAATGAAAATTATTTCGTTATATAATTTGAGTAAATATTTGATAATGTATTGTAGTATATAAAAATTATTGTGCGTAGGCGAGAGATACCAGCATAACACCAAATTTTTTTCATTTAAAAAAACTAAATGTAATTTTAAGTGAAGAATGACTAAATCAAGAAATTAAAGAAACTCTGTAGATAATATTTTTATTTTTTTGGTTGTCATGCCTACTCGTTTTTAGCATCGTATTAAATTATTGAATTTTCAAAAATTTGGATTGGGGCGCTAAGTATTAAAACAAAAAGTGAAACTTTGGTATAATCTATTGAAATATTGTTATTTATTTGTAATATAGATTGGCAAGTAGTGGAAATAAAAGTATTCTGAAAAAACTGATAAAAATCTGACTAATAAAATTTTTAAATTGCTAAAAATTGGAAATCTTGCAAGTGTGAAAATTTGGAAAAAATATTTTTCCCATGTTTTTAAAATAATAAAACAACTGGAACTACCTAAGTTTTCTAAAAATAAATAGCAGTTTGACTCTGAAATGGATTTTCGAAATTTTTGAAATGACAGTATTTTTACGATTATCAACAAATTCAGAAGAAAATTTCACTGAAATTAAATGAATTTTAATGAAAAATCGTTCAAAATTGGGAATTTTCAGTTTTATTTTGGATGAAAATTTAGAAAAATAAAAATTCGGAAAATTTTGTAATATATTCAACCTGCATTACCTTTATATTCAGATTTATCAGTTCATAGTATGCTTTCAAGAGTTTCTTCAATTTTTTTAAAAATAAAATTTTTCAAAATTGGAAATTTTCAGTTTTATTTTGGATGAAAATTTAAAAAAATTAAAATTCTGAAAATTTTGTAATTTATTCAACCTGTATTATCTTTATATTTAGATATATCAGTTCATCGAAAGCTTTTAGGAGAGAGTTTCTTTAATTTTTCAAAAAATATAAAATTTCAAGTTTAAAAAAAATCCGATAAAATTTTTAAATAGTAAAAAAATCGAAAATATTCAAATAAAAACAATCCATTCCACATTTTAAATAATTTTCTACATGCAAACAATTATTTAGTCATTCCTTCACTAAATTTATACATTTAATTAAAAAAAACATTTACCAGTAAGAAATTTCGAAATTTAACCGAAATAAATATATTCACAATGCACACAACACATGCCAAAAAAAAATAATAATTTTGAAAAATTAAATGTACCGTTTAAAAAGTTCGCACTTTTTCAAAAAACCAAAAATTTTTGCCGCGTATACGTGTTAGATCGGGAACGTCCAACCAGAGCCAACTAAACCTTTTGCTGGCGACCGAATGAAACGAAACAGAGCGCACTGTGTTAATCTTTTAAGGCATGTGTGTATATGATCCGTCGGTGGTTGGCCGCCAGCGCGAGTACACAATTTATTTTGCGCCGCCACCGCCGCCGCCGCTGACGAACTGTCAGTTTATAGTGGACCACTTGATCCAGAAGTCAAAGATAAATATCAAACGAAAAATGTTAGAAAAATTGTCTAATTTTTATTTAAATAAAATAAATTTAGTAAAGATAGTTCTGGTAACCAAGAAAATATTTTTTTATATTTTTTGTAATTTTTGTGAAAATATATTTTTTTAAATATTCGATTGAATGTGCTCTACTATAGCCGGAGAGCTGTGTTGTTTGATGTTTAGATTTCATGAAATAAAAATAAAGCTTTATAAAAAAAATGTTGAAAAAGAACCGAAAGTAAATTTTTAATGAAAGAAATCGAAATTTTCGAGTGGCCGGATCGTTGGAATCCCATCGGTGATTGCTTTTAAACATTTATGTAACTGGTTAAAAATAGATCAAACTTTAAAAATAAATTATGCATGTAATGCCAATTATCTTTCCAATTTCCAGATAAAATAAATTAATGCAGGACTCACAAACAAATACTTTCCGATACTGTAAATAATAGTACGCGAAAAATATTTTCTCGCTAATTTTACACACCCTATATATACAGTATGTCTCCCTAAGTTGGAATCATATGGAAAACTTTTTTATTAAATTAAAAGATCTGCATGTTCTAAAATTTAAAATAAAATTATCAGATATCAATTTTTTTAGTATTATACGAGGATTGTCAAAAAAATATGAGTTTTACGTCACTTTTTTATAAAAATAACGGTAATGTGGATAAAATCATTAAAAACACAAATTCCGACTAATGGAATTACATTTATTCTAAATGGACATACACTTATTTAAATATAAATTAAACTCTATAAACATGACAGGATTACAGTAACTGCTCAGGTTAATAAGCAATCTTTAGGGCAAGTTGCACCAAAAATGGATTGAACTCAGGTAATTTTAAACCATTAATTTCATTCAACAAAGCAATCCGTATTAATTTTAAAAAGCATTTAGTTTAGTAACTTTAAAACTTAGAAAAAAATATTATGAATGTGGCCACCTAACAGCCCAGTGTTAAATCCGGTTGATTATTTAATTTGGGGAATTTTCTAACAAAATTTGTATGGCGGACAACACTTTGAAACAATCGAGCAGCTCAAAGAAAGAATGCAGTTTGTTTGGAACAATTTTGAACAGGGTGCAATAAAAATAGAAAGGTTTAAAAAATAATAATAACTATCATTCAATTTACTTTCTATCCCTACTCAAAATTGAAAAAAAAAATCAGGATATTGGAATGAACTTATTTTGTAACGGTTACTCGACCTACAGGTTACTTCCCAACTCTATTATCGATACGGAAAAGGTAAGTTAGGTTAATAATAAGCAAAGTTCAACTATAAATCCATGAACTTCCTTAAAAGGACTAAAGATATTCAAGCATTTTACATACGATTTATCTACAATCTTGATTTATAAGTATCATATCCACGTAGATATACCATTTAGAGATGTTTCGTTATTTTTAATAAATATTTAGATATATTTTTAAATTGTTTTTAACTGTACAAATAGCTATAGCTTTCATTGAATTTAATTGGATTTTTAGTATTTTTCACAAAATGCGGGACACTTGTTAAATATATTAAGAGTCTCTGATGTCATCGGCTGATAATTTTTTTTAACGACAATTTGAAGAAATGACAAGCGGTATATGTTCCATAAACGATTTAATTTATTTCAATCGAGTTCAAGATCGGATCGCGTTATGATTGTTGATTTAACTAAGTGATTATTTTTAGCGAGTCTAGAATAGAGATGAGCGAATAATTAATGTTTTTTTTTTCAATAGTTTTCAATCAAAAAGTTTATTTGCATTTAGAGCAATTAAAAACGTCTGAGTAACTATACTAATTCGGCTGTACCAAAATTATATTTATTTTTGACCTTGAGAGAAAAAAATTCTCGCCAACTGCAGCTGGAAGCGTAACAAAAATATTTTTTTGTTTTTAAATGTCCTTAAATCTGGGTTTGAGCACAATAAGGTACAAAAAGTACAAAAAAAAAGCGGATTTCCTGTTTGTTATTTGAAGTGTTATGAAAAAAATGTTACCCATACAACGAAAGCTGATTTCGATTGAAAAAACTTTGAATTTGTTGTTAAATATAATATAAAATTTTACGGTCCAATTAGCTGATGGCATTTTAATATCACAACTTTGCTTTTAGATGGAAAGTGACGATAAAAAACCCAGACAAGTGAAGTTGAGGGCTCGCGTAAAGAGGATGAATATATTTTTTAAATGTGACATTTTTATTCTAAAATTATGAGTTTCGGAAAAGGAAAAATCATAAACTTCTAGGTATTTTCTTTAATATTTATTTTTAAATAATAGAAAATATACAGTTTGACCCTGCAATTTGATATATTAGACGGTACAGTTTGAAAAAATTTTTATTAACCCCCAAAAAAATTTTATTTACCCCCCAAATATTTTTTAATTTTCCATTTACTTCAAAATAATTTAAAATATACAAGATGCTTTTATTTATTTCATTTTTGAATTGAAATATTTCCTCTTTTAAATTGAAGCAAAATACCTTTCATAAACTTTTAGGTTTATTCTTTAATATTTATTTTTAAATAATAAAAAATATATATTCAAGATCCTTTCTACAAGCCCTTCAATTTGATATATTAGACGGTACAGTTTGAAAAACTTATTTTTATTAACCACCCCAAAAAATTTCTATTTACCCACCAAAATTATTTCATCTACACCCCAAATTTTTTTTTCATTTTCCATTTATTTCAACATAATTTAAAATATACAAGATTCTTTTATTCATTTCATTTTTGAATTGAAATATTTCCTCTTTTAAATTGAAGCAAAATACCTTTCATAAACTTTTAGGTTTTTTCTTTAATATTTATTTTTAAATAATAAAAAATATATATTCAAGATCCTTTCTACAAGCCCTTCAATTTGATATATTAGTCGGTACAGTTTGAAAAACTTATTTTCATTAACCTCCCCAAAAACATTTGTATTTACCCCCCAAAAAAATTTATTTTTCATTTTCAACGCTTTTATATTTATCTCATTTTTGAATTGAAATATTTCCTCTTTTAAAATGAAGCAAAATACCTTTTAATTAAAACAATTTAAAATGTAAATAAAATCAATGATCTCATCATGACAGATGCTGCCGCAATCTTATGCATCATCTTTACCGCAGATAAAGAATTTTAAAAAAAATTAATTATGGTTATAGTTTCCGCAATATTTCACGCAAATTTATGCACCGATCAAATTATTATCATTATTCTGGTTCAAGTATTGCAAATACAAACGGAACTGTATTCACGGCTAGTCGTAGGTGGAAGTGAGCAAAAAAAAGTACCTATGGTTGGAAGGCTTCAAATATTATTTAGGTCGAATTTCAAAGCAGATGTTTTTGGTATAAGACGTCAATTTCCTGGAGATATTCCTTAGACAATGTAAAAATTCCGTTGCCCACGTAAATTTAAATTATAAAGTAATTGAAAATAAATTATTGATCGTAATACAGGTTTTAAAATTTCTGCGTCTATAAATATTTCTATTGTGCTGAAAACCCACGCGTTTACCATAACTGTATTTTATATTCGATACAGGATGTGCTGTGGTAAACAATTTATATACCGGTTGTCCCCGAAACAAATAAATTCTTTTAGATTTGTAAATAATAATTTTTGATCTACGCAATAATTTATTTCCGTTCGATTTTCAACTAAAAATAACCGATTCAAATTCTATATTTCAATATTTTGTGTTACTCACCTTCTGGCCTTTGGCCAGAAAAGTAATATTATGTTATAATAAACATATCGACCACTTATCGTTGGTAGGTATTTGTTTAAATTTATGAAATGATTTATTTTCATGTAAAAATTTCCATTTTCCATGAACGTACTATAAAATTTTTAAAAGGGGTCCATGTTTTAGTGCCTATATTATTTTATCTCATTTTATGCAGTCTTTTAAAAAAATTTGTAGTTGAAATGAATCAGTATATTTTGGAGCACTCCAGAGTCTTAATTAATCTCCTAAATAAGTAAATTTAAATGGCAGTGTGTTAGAGATGAAGACAAAGAAGAACCTAGGAAGTGGACAAAGAGCTACCACTGTTTTCGTTGAAAATTCATAAGCACCACCTCCAACTAGTTTGAGGGAGAGAATCTGAGCCGTTGCGAAGTTTTTATAAATATGTGGGAAAATGGATATTTCTGTATGGTTGATTTAAAAATTGAGGCAAAAGCATCCAGTGTTATGGGTAGCATTGTTTATTTGAACATCTGCATCTAACATCAAATGAAAGGCGGCATTAGAAACTGCTTTTAAAAAAAATATAAGTATAGTTTGGCAAGTTTATCTGAAGCTACGGGGTATCGGTAAGACGCGAGGAACATGGCGCATCTCTGTCATAAACGTACAAATGGCTACGGTACCTATTTTACCAAGTAAAACTGAAAAAACAAAGGTTGCTGACAATACCAACGCCACTGGATAAATCAATATCAGTCAATTGAGGAAGTGAGAGGGAAGAACACACGCAGGCGCTTGCCAATAAGAAGTCAGCTGGTCGGGCCTTTCGATAAAAATCACCATTTGGAAAAGTGTTCATCTTTTAATATTCAGAAATTGAAAAAATAATGTTAATAGAAAAAATCCAAGGAAACAAGCACATTAAAGAGTTAACTACATTCTTGGCACTTTAGCTTTTTCATAGTTGAACGTGGCAATATCGAATGTTTTCGACTGCAATCAAGACAGATAAATTCCATGTCTTTAAAAAAAGGGACGTGTGCAAAATGTGGGAGATGGGGTAAATATTATGAGCGTAGAAAAAGGGTATTAGAGTTTTTATGTTGGTCGGCAAGGTCGTAGAAAAGGGTTTTAAAAGAAAATATTTGTAGAAGATAATGTGAAACATATAAACGTACTTTAGTGTGAAGTAATAAAATTTAAAAGTAAAATGTTCGTGCCAAAATGTTTGAAATTTCTTAAAAGTTAAAATTGTTGAGTCAATCTTGGTTAAATTTAGAAAAACGATAACATAATTTTAAATTTAATGCTAAAATGGTCGCGATTTATTATTACATCGATATTTCAACAAATGAACACGTTTTCCATGTGTTACTCATAACATTTTATAGAAAGAAATATTTCGATTTGTTTTGTTTGAAAATACGCAAACGTAATGGCTTTAATAATAATCTCGTTTCTAGATATAGTTTTATTTCCAGCAGATCCATATGTCGACCAAATGTCGTATTTCTTCAAAATTAAATTGTTGAAAAAAAATAATAATATCTTACGTAATACTCCTAAAATTACAATTTTATTACCAATAAATTTTTTTTAAAAAAACATCTCAGTTTACGAAACTGAAAAATTTATCTAAATATTATCATAGTCGGCGCTTTGTATTAATTGATTTGATAACAAGAAATGAAACTACTGGAACGCTGCAAATATTTGAAAGCAGCAAATTTATCTTTATGGCCATTGCGCAATTTTTATTCTCAACACATCTTCACTCACCAGATAATATTTTCCTTATCATACATTTATTTATTAAACTGAAAACGTCTTTAGAAGCGTTAAGCACTTTTTGGTAGAAAAAAAATGACGGTACTCGCGTCACCGTCACGCTTTCGTCATCGTCACGCTTTACTTTTGGTTATGCATAAATGTGAATGATGGAACTCGCATCATCGTCACATTGACATTTTCTTGTGAAAATTTCCATTTACCATGGGCGTACGATACAAATTTTCAAGGGGGTTAAATTATTTGGTTTGTGAAAATTTCCATTTATCATAGGTGTACGATACAAATTTTTAAGGGGGTTAATTTATTTGGTTTGTGAAAATTTCCACTTATCATAGGTGTACGATACAAAGTTTCAAGGGGGTTAATTTATTTGGTTTGTGAAAATTTCCATTTACCATGAGCGTACGATACAAATTTTCAAGGGGGTTAATTTATTTGGTTTATGAAAATTTCCATTTATAAAAATTTCTAAGGGGGTTCATTTATTTGGATTGTGAAAATTTCCATTTACCATGGGTGTAGGATAAAAATTTTCAAGGGGGTTAATTTATTTGGTTTGTGAAAATTTCCATTTAACTTGTGTGTACGATACAAATTTTCAAGAGGGTTAATTTATTTTTAGTTTGTGAAAATTTCCATTTAACATGGGCGTACGATACAAATTTTCAAGGGGGTTAATTTATTTGGAGTTTGATAAAATTTTTGAAAAGAGTTAGTTTTTTATTTTCAAATTGATTTGATTATAATACATAGTGATTAAGATCGGAACAGTTTATTCCACTAGAAGTAGTGAAGACTTGTTTCAGTAATTTTAAAGGACGGATGAAACTGTGGGGAACGATCTAATTTTTTTTTTGTGTTTAAAGTGTCTGGTCACATTTTAGATGAACGCAAAAAAGAGAGATAGCCTTTTGATCGTTAAAAAATGAAACGTAAAATGTATGGTAGGTAGTCGATGTGCACAAGACAAGCGCTTCGATATTTAGATCTCGAATCGAGATAGGAACAAACGTTTTCAGACGCACGTAACTATCAAGTTTATTATTATAGTTTTTGATAAAAAAAAAATGACGAGACACGACATCGGCTAAACGATACCCGTATATGTGTACGTAATGGCGTTATTTATTTTTGTCTAAGTGGATAAAAAAAATATACGATTTTCTTCCACCACCACCAAAGTTATACGGGTGGTCCTTAAATAATTGTACAAAGATGTACAGTACAATCTTCACTTCAAAATAATGCGATTCAAAGCCACAAGCTTTAATAAAATATTAATAAATATTAAGAGAGATACAGGGTGTTGAATATGAAATTTTAATTTTCGGTTTTTACAATAACTTAGAAGGTTTTTTACGTATAGGTACAAAAATTTGAAATGAGAATAAAATGGCCTTCCTCGATTTACTGTTATTGGTTTGAATATATATATATCATAATATTATAAAAATAGAAATAAATTATTTTTATTTTCGATAGATCAAACTTCATAAATTTTTTGATGAAATTTGATTTAAAAAACCCGAGTAGTAGTTGTTTCTTCTTTAAAATATTTAAAATAATTTTTTTTAATTTTTTTATTTTTTTCAATTTTTTTTATCACTATATTTTTGAATTTTTTTTATTTTTTTTCTATTTTTTTTAAATTTTTTTTAATTTACCTACGCCCGTAATGGCGTTTTCTATTTTTATCTAAGTGGATAAAAAAATATGATTTTCTTCCTCCACCACCAAAGTTATACAGGGTGGTCTTTAAGTAATTGTACAAAGAAGTACAGTACAATCTTCACTTCAAAATAATGCGATTCAAAGCCACAAGCTTTAATAAAATGTTAATATTAAGAGAGATACAGGGTGTTGAATATGAAATTTCAATGTTCGTTTTTTACGTATAGGCACAAAAATTTGAAATGAGAATAAAATGGCCTTCCTCGATTTACTGTTATTGGTTTAAATATATCATAAAATTATTAAAATACAAAATAAATTTTTTTTATTTTCGATAGATCAAACTTCATAAATTTTTTGATGAAATTTGATAAAAAAACCCGAGTAGTAGTTTCTTCTTTAAAATATTTAAAATAAATTTTTTTCATTTTTTTCTTGAGGTTGAGGGTTTTATGATATAAGAAATCATAATTTTGCATTTA